>BMAW01064220.1:702119-815167 GCA_019974015.1 Nephila pilipes | reverse complement strand
GGTAAAGAAAGAGATATTGAGCCAAAGTGATTTGTTTTTTACGAGTGAATAGTACCAGGGAAAACTTGATTGTAACCAGTTTTCACAAAGCATCGCATTTTTCTCATTTCAAGTGGCCGCAGTAGTTTAGTGGTCATGGTTCGGATTCGCGGCCGGCGGTTTTCTTTCAGTCGCGGGTTCGTTCCTTGGCCGCTAAAGACCCGCCGTGTAGCCAGAGCTGAAGCTCGTTAAATCTGTCGGGGCTCAAAGTCTTCTCGTTGGCGTGGTGTGGAAGTTGGGAGAGGGGGTGCCAGCTCAGGTGTCGTCCTCGTCACTTGACCGAGGTTCAAAATTACGAGGTCCGTTGCTAATAAATAGCCCCCGTGTTGCTTCTAGTGCGACGTTTATATAAACCAAACTAACTAAACTTCCTCATTTCAATATTATTTGCATTCTATAGTTCTGTTGCGAATTCATCGGAGGTACACCAGTTGATATTTCATGGATTAGAAAACGAGATGTAAATTGGTCTCAAACCGAAACATTTTAAATTTGTTTACTACGTGGATTTGTGCTGCACATACGGCATCGGATGTACAAAACTTTATTTTACCATTCCGTGTAAATTACATTTGTAGTATATTAATGTCAAAAAATCTTGACTTTTATTTCCGATTATAAAAGTTGCGTATTTGTTTTGGGTATATGCAACGAATTTTGTTTGTTTTCCAAAAATATGGTAAATTCGGTTATATTTCTATACTTCCCGCTTTTATGAGCTCCTGGTCATTTTTAGGGCTTCGAAAGTATTTAGATATACCTGGATTCATCATAATATCATTTACCGTGGTTATCTAAATCCCTTTCTCGGAATGTGGAGTAGCTCAGCTTGAGTCTCCTCCAGATATTCGGAATTATGACAAAAAACGTGAAATTGATTGACTTACCAAAATCCGAAAGAATAAATTAAACAGTTTCTTCTTACTCAGATATTAAGGAAGCAGAAAAGAGTAAAATATATATTCAATTAATAGATGTCACAATAGCCCTCGTGTTGCTTCCAGTGCTCTTATGCTTGTGACTCTTTCCAGAGCATTTTGTAACTTTTTATTGGTATTATCGGGGGAATGATGAGAGCAATAGATAAATATGTCATCAGCGACTCCCGTTTCTAATATTTCATAGAAATCGTACGAGTTGATTGTAAATAATATTGAGAGAACAATATCCTGAACTACCCCTTCAGAACTCTCTTCCTCCATGAAAGACAACCTCTCCATCGGATTTGAAATTATCTGTATGATAGAAAGTTGCATGTCCTAAGTGTTATTTTTCCTGTGATACCTAGTTTATAAATAATCAGTCTAAGCACTCTGAATCATGAGTTCTCTTGATGTCTAAGCTAATTCCCATGAAAAATTTCTTTTGATATTTAGTGTTTAACTAGTGTGCAAAACTTAAGCAGTTTTTCAGATTGTGTCGCAATTCCGAAAAAAGCCAACTAAGTAACTCTACATAGGCATAATGTAACACTTAAAGATTGATAGTAGTCACAAAATGAATTGTGCGCATACATTTTGGAACAAAGCAGAAAAGGGCTTTATTGATGGAAAAGCGCGAAAAAAATATTGTCTGGTCATGAGGAAGAACAACAAACCAAAGTCCCTTAGTAAGGGATCTTCCCTAACTGCAGCGGTTGTGTGACACTGTTCATACTCAATATCAAGTTATCCGGTAGTTCTTGAGGTGAGAATTGCCACTTTTTAAGAATCATGTGTTTCAGCTGTCTGGAGTTTTCCAGAGGATACGATCTTGCTGCTAGGCGTCTCCACAAAGCATCCCACACATCTCAGATGGAATTTAAATCAGGGGTTCACGTTGGCCAATCCATTCTGCGAATATTTGTTCTTTCTTACATATTTTCTTTCTGCCAATTCTTTCAGCTGAGGTCTTGTGGGGACGTGCATTGTTGTCCACAAAATTAAAATATGGACCAATGGCACCTCGGAACAGACGCGCGTTTGGGAGAATAATTGAATTGCATTAGCGATCTCCAGTGAGTCGCTGTCTAAAATATGAAGCTCCGTTCCTCCATTCAACATAATGCCTTTCTACGTAAACATTCCTAACGGTCCCTTTCCCTGATGTTAGTGGGATGAAACTATGTTCCGATTTTCTTGCATATCAACTGGTGCTGAGAATCATTGCTCAGACTGAAACGTCTCTCATTAGTAAACAGAACGTGACCTCATTGATGAGATGTCTAGTATTTGTGTTCTTGACACCACTACTAACGGTTCCACTGATGGGCTGCTGTTAATGATATGCTGCGTTCAGGATGACGGATAAATGTAGGCTACCTTTATACAGACGTCTGGCCACAGTAAACCATGATACCTGTCTTCTGATTCCCATACGCAGCTCCTGAGAGATGTTGCTCGATGTCTGGTTGCGGACTTTTTTTGCCTATAGAACGTTATACCTGTCATCATTTGCCGCTGTTTTCCTTGGTCGACCGCCCACACACGATAACCTTTTTTGCAGCTGTTTCTGTCATTTGGAAGGCTTTCCAAGCTCTTGAAAGTATACTTTTGCCAAATCCAAACGCTTGTACAACACTCGTCAAACTACGTTCCTCCTAAAGCTTGCCGCTGATGTGTAAAGATATACTGATAGTTTCTTGTAGCCATTATGAACTACGATTTCCCTTTCACTTACGGGGAATGAATTGATTTAATTATTTGATAGGTTGAAAATTTAAAAGATTTAAGACTGATTGTCGTGATAGTAAATTATTGTCGCTCAGTACTTTGTTATTTTAGTACTGGACTCGGACATACTCTGTCCCGTTTAAGAGAAAATGGAGTTTATTTTAATAAAAAAAGGTTTTTTAGTAGAAATGTGCTTTAAAATAACAAAAGGAAAGATTATTTTTTTCGTTTTTGCCGGTAGCTGTCTTGGGGGTGAGGACTGGTGGTTGTTTGTATAGTGCTATTTAATTCCGGGATATGGAACGGTTTATTTAGTAGATTGTCTTCGTTTTTGAGTAAATCCAAAAGATGCGGCTCATGGGTAGTATCATTGGATGTAAAGAAGTCGACAAAATATAAAGTCGGCCTGAATTTGAAGTTGGGTGATAACATTTATTTTCAACTTGAAGAATATTTAAATTTGATTCTGTATTTTTATTAGATAATTTCGTAAGGCTGTTGCAGAAGGTTCTTGGATTAGATGTATTATTCCATATTGTATCTCTTTGCCTTTTTATATGTGGAGTCTAAGTTTATTTTAATATTGCTTGTATTTATTCCACTGCTGAGAAAAAATATGAATGGACTTTTTTTTTAAAAAAAAAAAAAAAAAACTTTTTGAGTCTGAAGAAATTATTGTAGGTCCTGTTCCACCATGGTGGGAATGATCTGTTTGATAGTCGAATTTCTCATGTATTATTTTTAATTATTTTAGAGACAGTTTCATGGAGTTTTGTCTTGTCATCTCTTACGATATTCAACGTGGATTATGCCCGTTTCACTACTTTTTGCCTATCTACTCTTTTTATAAATGGATTATCTTTCTTGTGTAATGAGAATTCTGTAATGATGAGGTAAGAATTGCTGTCAGATGGACAGTCTAAGACTTAACTGTTAGGACAGCCTTAAAAGGTTTATGCACATATTGCGAGATCAACATATCAGTACAAATTAAATCATTTATCCTCGACTGTTAGAAAAGTTTCCTGAAACAGACAAAAATCTGCTTGTGAAATAGGAGGAATATTTAACAAAGAGGATTTGTTTTAGGGCCTCTACAATCCCTTTGCAAAAAATTCATAAATGAAGTAGGTAAAAAGAAAACTTTACTTCTGGTAATGTGTATCCTTCCCTAGAGATATATCGGAACAATATAAGAGGGTGCTGATTTCTATATCCACAGTGCAAATTAGGAAACAATATAAAGAATATAAATACAGACATAGTTATTTCTTCCATTCTCATCCTCTTTCTGGGTTATTAGATGCATCCTTACTGATGGATATAGAGGGAATTTGATTTCCTGCCCTTTTTATCTTTTTAAGTGCCTGCTTTTTAGTAGGGGATGCAGTACAAACCCCAAATTCCAAAATATTGTTTAAATATGAGAACATTGAGGTTTTCCGAAAATCAATAGAAACAATTTAAAATGCCATTTGCTTTTCCAACACAGTTTGAAATGAATTTAACATTTTTCAAATTTTTGATCTAATAGTTCCTGCATATTATTTTGTGAATAATTTCTTAATAGTGTGGAATAGTTCTCTGTATTAGTATCTCGAAATTGTCGTCTCGCTTCCGGTAGTGATAAGAGTTGCCTGCTGTGGCGTAGTGGAAAAAATATACGAGGCATCAATTTTTAAAAACAAAATCATTTATTAACTTCTTCATAACCAGCATTCAACTACAGAGCTCTCGGCAAGGACAACGTCTCGACTGCGAAACTGTCTGGCGAGCAGCGTAACAATTTCCGCTGTTACAAGGGGAAATGACGTCATTCAAGTGGAGTATAACATTTCCAAGAATACAATAACAAACAACAAAATATGTTTACGAGCTATGACGTCACACTGCTCTTTAGTTCCGATATTTGTTTCTCCTTAATGTGTATAGAACCTTGTGGAGAGTTAACAGAATGATTTTCTTCACAACTGCTGCAACTCTTTATTAGCCACGCATTCTTCTGAATGGAATGTGCCGCAATTTTTGCAAGTTGTAGATTGTTGGTAAAACCGAGGTTGATGCATGAAACTAAAACATTTGGAAAAATTTGTTTTGATTTAAATATGAAAAGTTAAACTTTGTGATTTATGAATTAAAGTTAATTGATTTCTGGTAGTGTCATTCTCTGGATAACTATAAACTGGAGAAATTTCTTGCGAGTTTCAGATCTTATAAACCGACGCATTTCAATTATTACTGTGTAGTTTATTTCTTGTAAATCATTAGACAAATTTTTTAGAGATATATAGGAGGAATCGAGAAGTAATTATTTCTCATATCATATTAGCTCTAACTGGGACATTCAATAGCTTCTCTAAAGATAATATCTGTGCTGCCCAAGTTCCTTATGTTTTGAAATATTTAGTATTGTACACATATACTTTTTAACTTTTAAAACTTATACTACTTTTTTCGCTTTTCACTTATGACTTAGTTTCACTAATCTTTAAACTTCATATGATATCAGACCTACACATTTGTTAAGTAATAACAACAGTTCTTTAATTCCTTTAAACGTCGCGTTACTTGGTGATAAGTGCAGATTACATTTAGCACTTCAATCACCAAGCGATAGTCTTTATTGCTCTATATCCCATAAAATCAAATAATCAATCCATAAAGTATAATCTAATATTGTGCATTTCAGGAATTAATAATTCGAGATAAAAACCAACGTTTTTTAAAACAACGTTTTAAATGGTGGCAAAGTTTATTAAAAAAATTATTGAAGTATTAGTTAAAACTTTGTAAAAAACCTCATATCTCTCTCGTCTTTAAGATCACTCTCTCTGCGTAATTCAATATACCTTCCATAGATGGCGTCACGTTACTACATAAACTACGTTATTAAAAAAAATATTGAAATATTAGTTAAAACTTGTCGCAAATGTCTAAATATTGCATTGTTAGGCGAATAAGAACGATTCCCAAAGTTTCAGAGATGCTTTCTAACTTGATGGGAAGTTGGTTAAATTAACGATCGAAAATTAGATGACACACACTCACACACACCAAGTGAAATATAGAAAAACGATTTGAAATACTCGGAGGAACATTGATGGTGAAATTATGGACAATTGATTAGGAAACAATTTCTGTAGTTGAGTGTCTAAGATGCATAGTTTCAGTTTGTGCCTTAAATTCGCAATGTACTATAAAGTAGAAAAATGATTTCAAATTCTTTATTATTGCAGTATTTGTTATTCAGCTGATTAATCTATTTTGAATATGTAAATATATATTTAAAAAACTGATATTGAGATATTATCAAAGATGCTTTATTTTCCTTGCCTGCAGATAAAATTAGAAAATGTTATTCTTTCTACTACTATTTAAGTACAAAATATGATTTTTTTTTAAAAAAATTGAACCCACTTGAATTTACCTCAAATGTGTAAAGTAATCAAATGTGAGTATGTGTAGTTATTAAACGGTGTTAAATTCATTTGAGGTTTTGTAGAAGGAATCTAAAGAACATGGTTTTTTTTCTTTAAAAAAATGAAGTGGAACAGGTAAGAACAGTTCATCTAAAACAGGCCTGTCGAACCCGAAAAACTTTGCGGGCAGCTTTGGAAACACGTTTTATTATGGCGGCTCACATATGTGAAAGATGAACTCAATTAATCACCATTTTAATTTTGATTTTCTTAACTTCAGTTTAAATAAATCTCACGTTAAAAAACAACTACTACTTTCACTTCTCGAAGACCAATCTTTCCAAGCTCCATTTTAAAAAATCAAGAACATTCAGCAATAATTGAAAGGAAATTATATTTTGTTTAATAAAACGTATTTGCATGAAATATAATTTTAAAAACTGTCCTGCTGTTACAACAATGAAATGCTGAAATTATTAGCAATCAACAGACACCGAGTAGTCAATCTGTCTGGAAACATATGCTTCTGGATCAAATATATTAGGTTTCCTACAGACACTGGCTGATGTTATTTCACATGATCCGCGCGTCACATTTTCTCCCCACTTTTAGTGATGTACACCTGCACTATTCAGTTGGTTCGATGGTTAGGTATACTTTGTGTATCGCCCACTCACACAAGACGGCAGGCATGATTTTTAAAATGAGCCCTACTTTGTAATTGTTTCTGATCAAGAATATAGAAGAAAAATTGTGACAATAGTTGAGTCAAGGTACTGAGATATTTCCATTTATATAGATATGAATGAGCTATGGTTGAATGTTCTTTGCTAATCTTATGAATAATTAAAGTTTAAATTTTTGTTCCAATGACCCAGCTTCACGGGCCATAGATTGACACTGGGAAGGCCACATGTGGCCCGCGGTTGACCACGCCTGATATAAAAAAAGAAATTGATCTACCTAGTAATATATATCCTAATATCTTTCGAAGTAGGGGTTGTTCAATATAACATTTAGTTGCATTTGAGTAGAGAGAGTGCAGAAAGACAACGTTACTGTCTGACCTTCACACGAGATAATTTGATCAAAACCTATTTTGCAAAAAAAAAACTTTCTCAACTTAAATTATTTTTCTTATCAGATAGGTGTCTGAATGTGAATGGTGAGATGTCTCTATGGAAGGAGAAAAAAAAACCCTACAAACTCCGCAGGTATCAATTGACTAAAACGGTACATTAAAATTAAATTAAATAAACTGTTTTCTTTGCGAATCCCTACGATAAAGCGAGCTCTAAATAGTGAGAGCCAAATAGTTGTGGGATTAATCAATCAATCTCTATCTCTTTCAGATGGAAATAAACAGATAAACTAACTTACATTGCTATAACTTTGAAAAGCGTGCAAAATATTTATTTATCAATTTTAGAGCATCTTACTCTAGCAATTATTTATACTGAAGTTTTAAAAGTTTTTTAAGCCTGTTTTCATAACTTCGTCTGGTTTCCGTCATTTCAGATATTCAAGTGTTGCAGAGCTCCAAATTTCCCTTTTTTAAATTAGAGATGGGAACTCAGTAACAAGCTTTCTTCTATATACAGTTCGAGCGCCTTTACTCATTTCCTAATAGAAATTAATTATGTTGTCATAATTTCGGCAAGTTGTTTTGGTAATACATTCTTTTTCTCTTATGTGTTTTGGCAACACTTTGGCCTCGTTACTGCTTCTGGATGTGTTCTTGACCTGTGTCGTCTATTGTATGCTAATCAATTCAACCTGTCTCCATCTTCATAATTAAATATGTAACAAAATAAATCTTAATACATCTTATAAAAGAAACAGAGATAGCTGTAAAAATAAGAATATAAAGACGTAGAGAATAAGGTAATTTCAAATTAATGCGGGACAAAATATTAGCATTCTATCTGAATTACTAAATGGTAGTGCATTACTGGTATCATTTAGTATTTAGAACAGTACTAAGTGGTAAATGGAGGAAAATCATCAGACGAGTAATCTTGAAGTGTACCATTTGTAAAATACATAGAAGAGATCATTTAAACGTCCAAAGAACTTTTCTCTCTAGAGAAAAAAAAAGTGAGTGATGTGGTCGTATTTAAACTTGTAGGAATACACTTGACTGGTGATTTATTCTTGAAAGGATTAATCTTTTCATGACGCTCATACAGTGGGGCGAAAGGGCTGATTTACTGTCAGTCAGGCTTTTTCAGTCAGTTATTCTTCCAAAGAATTTTAATGAGGATGGTATTATAGGTATTTTTTTGTGCTGAATAAAATGGCGATATTCATTTGACGATAGAAGCGAAGCGAAAGAAGTTAAAGCTTTTAGAAAAAATCTATTTAGGTTTTATTTAGTGTGATATGAAATAATACCCGTATACCGTACATAAACAGGCACTTGAAAACTTGTACTTGTTATATCGACAAAATGTAACCACTTGAGAGCATTCAAATGTTTTTTGGTCATTTTTCTTTCAGTTTCTGGTAGGTGGGATGAAATTTACTTATAATTGAATTTGTTTAGATTTATATTCATATCTATACTAATATTAAAAATTGTTAGTATATTTACTCACTTATTACGACATACCTCATTCCGCTTGAAATAGATAGCTGGATTTTATTAAATATGTTTTATGGGGGGGGGGATGAGAAGGGATTTTTCAAATCTATAATTTGATTCTGTCAGTCGATCACCATCCTGAAATCTGGATTTCAATGTTTCATTTGTTGAAAGCTCTACTAATTTCTCCTTCATCTGAATATCTTCTGTCTCAATATTCACAAAAAGGATCATGACGCATTAAGGAACTTCCCAAGATAAAAAAAATTTCAAAATTTTCAGAAAAGTCATCGAATAAAAACTCAAAATGAGTTGACAATGAGTTGTGTATCATCGAAAGGGAATTCACTGTTTTCATGCAGATCCGACAAGATTGGAAATTGGCTGAACTCGTTTGGACCTAAGTTCTTCTATAAAGTGAGTTTGTTTAGGAAGGCAGAAATAACAGATTTTATTGTGATTAAATAGATCTCATCACCTTGAAGTTGTAAATAAATCCCATTGAATTTTGCGAATAAATCAGTCATATAAACAACATAGATCTTAAATTATAGCGATAGGCCTCTCAGAATTGCATTCTTCTCTTCGAGAAGCTGAAGCACAGGGTGGAAAAGATTTCAGAATCTATTGTTGAAGTAGACGCATTTGGAAAGCCAGGGTGTACAAGCAAGCAATTGAATTCTCCGTCGTTGTCCTTTCACAGCAGCCGAATAATCGATCGAGAGAGCATTACAACGAATTTTGTTCACAACAGAGACGACATATCATAATGACTGATGCAAACAGTCGCTGAGGTTTTTTTGCCACTAAATACTGTTAGTGAATACAGCAGCGAAAATGTTGAACTTTTATCGATCATATAGGCTTCAGGCTCTGGTAGATGAGATTTTTGTTTTTAACAATGTTTGAGTTGAGTTTTAGACATTCTGCAAGTAGGGTCAGGGGATGCGTTTTGATCGGTCGGAGGTAATTGCATGGAAAGTTGGGTATATGGGCAGGATATCTGAGATGAAAGCTGGTGCTGGTAGAAAGTCTAACGATTGACTGGTAGGTAGGAGAGGAAAGATGCTCTATTGGCTACCTTGGATGGAATCGAAGTTGGAGGATGTGGACGTATACGATAAGTTGAAGAGAATTTTTTAATGAAAATAATGAAATGCAAATTAGGGTGTGTGTTTTACATCTTGATTTCCAAAATTTCTCTCTTGCGTATGCTATGTGTGATTTCCAAGAGAGAGTTTTAACTCTTAAGATTTTAGTGGATTGAGATTACGGGATATAAGTATTAAAGAATGTAGATGAGGAGGGAGGGCATATTTTCTTTTTCTTGTAAATTATATTGCTGATGTGGTTTCAATGTTTATTTTTATCTTCCATTTTTTATAATAATCTTCGAGAATTTTAAAGAGATTGTTGAGGGTAAAAATGACAGTTTTTAGATTTTTGAATTTTGCTAGCACTTAAAATCACCGGAGTACATATTTATAGTTGCTAAATTATATTGTAGGATATAATTTAAATACATATTATTTAAAACTGGTCCGCTGAGACTTTCTTGTACAATCACACAGGTAACAACTAAACTACCTGGTGCCTCCCTCTTCAAATGGGCGATGGTGGCTCACAATTGCAGAAGCTCCATCAGTGGCAATAGACATAATGTTCGCAAGATAAATATTTTTCTTCTTAAATTAATATTTTACAGTATTAAAATTGATTCACCTTTAGTATTTTCAAGGACGCTTCTTGAAAAACGCATCTCTTGAATAATTTTTTCATAAGCAGGACGTACTCCAACAGTATAACTCATTACTTGACAATGTTCACCAACAAGAGAAATTTTGGTGGGTTTTAATTCATCGTCTCATTGTATCGTTGCTTAATGGGACTATTTTTATTACATTGGACGCTGCTGGATGATATAAAATCATTTATAAATTTCATTGATAGCCAGCAGTATCAATTTTTCGCCGATGGTATGATTCTTCACTGATTTAGCAATTATTTTTGATATATTATAAGTGTCTATCAAACCATCGTCACAATTTTGTGATGAGTTTGCTAATAAGCCTGAGAACGATGGTGCCTTCATAAAGTTATATTTGACATTCATGAAAAATTATAAATCTTTGTTTTGTTGCCCAGGATGAACTTTTTGTAAATGTTTCTGAAAATGAAACAATTTCATTGCCTCTTTAGATAACACCTTGTTACAAGGTAAACACATCAGTAGTTGCGAGTTCTATGGAAATTAAACTAATCATCAATACATACAAATTTAAATTTTAAGTACGTGGCATTGTATGGATGACATTTCCTTTTATTAACCGATATGATTTGCGACAACAAAATATGAGGGAAAGACAACTGTTATAATACTACACTAATAACTACTACTAAAACTAACTACTACTAATCTTCATCATTTCAGATTTCAGTTCACGGTTGTCCTTAGACAAAAAACACATCGGGTTGTATAACAACAACAATATTTATTCTTCTTACTACCGCTCGTTTACAACAGCTCCTCTCGGAGATTCGGTCAGGTCTCGTCTGAGGGGATCGTGTGACATCACACTCTCTCCCTTTACAAATGAACGCCCTCTATAGGCAGGCTCTAAGTAGGAAAGTTAACACAACTATTTCTCAAAATCAATAATCTCCAATAAAAAAAACTAAGAGCTTGTATCTAGCTGACATGCCAAATTAACAATGAAAATAAATCGAAACTATGTTAAAAACTGAGACGTAGCGAACGAAAACCAACACGAGAAACATGAGACAAAACTGAAAGGGTGCTTAACGCATATGCTACGATTAATCGCAATAAGGAGAATTCGCTACATGGCTTGAATAAGGTAATGAAAGCAGCTGATGCATTGCGCTGGTTATATCGGTCCTGAGTGTCTTCAAGGATATTTTTCCTAGAATTACCTTTCCCCAATGGAGAAATATGACTTCGTTTTTGCTTCTGATGACTTCCTTTCCCCATTCTGAGAATTACAAGGGTTATCTCGTCCCGCTGTATTTCTCGACATCTTCATGATGGGGAGTGGTGAATGTCATTTTGTGTCAATGCACACAAAAACGGAACTATTATCGATCACTCAGAGGGAAATTATATAGAGCTGGTACTTCTTTTGAATTTTTTGTACAATGGAGACACATTTATCGATGTGGAAGTAAGAAAAGGCATAGGAAACATAGGGAATGAAACTTCAAAAGAAAAGCACAGCAAAATTAGATATATTTTCAAAAACTGTTGTGTATTTTTTCTCGTAAGTGATTGTTATACAGTTTTCCATACTGAAAATATTAAAAGTTATATAAGAGATATATTCAAAGATCCATTTTAATTCATTATGTATAAATAAAGTTTATAGAATTTTATTTAGATTGTTTTACTTCTACATTAAATAGAGAAATAATTGTCACTGACATGAGATAGCATCTGTGTAAAATTACTGCTGAACAACGTATTACTTGCTAATAAAAATATATTACGGAAGAGCTTATTTTCATATTATTACAGCAATATTCTATCGTGCGGGGGTGTATTCGAATGAAATCAAGTCCAACACAAAGGATAATGACAAATGATATTTTATTTGCGAGTCTTCCGAATAACACTCAGGTAGCAGAGCTTGGACAGTAACAGCACAAACAGGAAACACAGCACTTGTACGGAATAGTGACATGGATACAGGAAACAAAACAGTGTTTCAGATTACAGTCACAGTATTTTCAGCAACATTTAGCTCACCAGCTTACTTGTTTGCATTACGGTTGAGTGATGAAGTCTTTGTTAATGCCTCTTTTCTTTTGTAACAGAACTGTTGCAGAAGTGTCATCTCACTTTGGTAACATTATTTTATTGGCATAGAAAGAAGGTTGTATTATGTGCCCAGGTGGAGAGTGTTTTTCATTCTGAATGAATGTTCAAGAGGAGTGACAACGCAGAACTGCTTAGCTTACATCAAAGAAGAGTCGTAACATAAAATGTGTTTAAATCATTACTATAGAATTCATCTTAGTTATTACGATACCTTTCTAAACGTATTAATAATTAATGTTTCAGTGAAACCTGAATAATATTTGTCTTTATATATATATATATATATATATATATAATCAAATTTTATTTTAATAAGACAGGTTGAAATGTAATAATTTTTTAGTAATAAAATTTATAAATAGATTTTTATATATATGAAATCACTTGTACACTTCGTGAAATTGTGAGTGAATGGGAAAATTTTTCTAGATTTGAAATATTAAATCTTGGAATTTATCTAAAAACATTAAAAAAAACCAATTACAGATACTGGTTCATGCTTAAGATTTATTGTTACAGACGTCCCATTATGTTTACTTATTCAGTTACGGTCTTTTTCGTTTCCTTTTCTCTTTGAAGTTTTAAAGTCAAATGAACTTTGAAATGTATTTGTACAGAGAATATAAGGCTTTATGAGAATAATCCGTTTCTCAGTTGATAATCATTTCTCAGATTATATAAAAGTTTTGTTCTAATCACGACAAAATTATTTGATGAAACATTATTATGTATGATCGTTTGATAAATATTATACAGGAGCTGAAAGTTTTTCATACTTTTGAAAATTTTGTTGCTTTCGTAGATTCCTGAAAGACGATTATGTTTTTAAGATAGCATTGTAAAATTATTCTATGGAATATTTTTTTATTAAACAATTTTAAATCAACAATTTAATAATATTTATCAACTTGAGTCTAACAGATGTAAAGTATGTTCTTAGAGATTTCATTTCAATTATTATTGATGGTGCCAACGCATCACTGTTGGCGAATCCAGCTTCGCCAAGCACTCCAATATGCCAAAATAGGTTTGCAAAAAGGAAGAAAAGCTATCTTCACTTTTGTCGTTCTTTGGAACGTGTACTATTTTTGTTTGTAGCGAGTTCAACCTTATACAATTCCAATAATAAATTTTTATCATAAACTTCAACAAATTTTTGTTGCAAATTTTTAAGTAAATTTAAATCCCTAACCAATTCTTACATTTAATTTTTTTATTAAAGTAAATTAGAATTAATAATAGAATATTTATAATAGTATTGATCTAATAAAATAGATCAATATTGCTCTTATTAAATGTTTTTTTTATAATGCTTTATATATATTTCTTTCTTACTCCTTTTAAAAACAAGTAAATTCAATATCCTTATTTTTATATTTAATAAGTATCAATTATTATTATCTTGAAAACACGTTAATTTTCAATGAATTTGCTTTCTTATATTTTTTTAATTTAGTTCTGAATTCTTTTCAAAGACAACAATTTTCTAACAAGTTTGAAATAATCTTGGAGTTTAATTTTAAAAAAAACTATTATAATAAGAATGAAAATATTATGTTCATCTTTATAAAAATGCTATGCATAAATATGTGTCTTATATTTTTAACAGGGTTAGCCGGGGAAATTGATGTAACAAGTTTCAAAAGATTTTCGTATTTTTGCAGAATGTCACATTAATAAATTATCACATGATACTTTTAATCTCGTTCTCAAAACCAAACACTTTCATAGATATTTTTATCTTCAGAACAGGACCGCACCAAGAGTGATTCTGGGCTTATTTTTCGATTCAGAATCGTAATCGTAAATTGAAGAATTTCAATGTTTATTTATTTTCGTCAATTTAGCTTTTGAGACACTAGTACTAGAGTTTGAGTGAGCTAAATTATTGCGTAAGAGGAAATTACCGGTTTTTCTGCATGATATTTAGTATTTATTTTTTGACAGTTTTCCTATTAAACTATGTGCAATTTGAGTAAGTTTTCAAATTAAATGAACATATAATCACTTTTTGTAATTCAACTGTGGTAACTTTTTCAAAAAGTAATTTTAATTTCACAATGATTGAATTTTTAAACATTTGCATGTAGGATTTTGAATTTCATTCAAACATGACTTGTGACACGTGCCAAAAAGAAATGCAAGCTTATTTTTCTTGTATTATTTGTTTGCTTCTGATGTAGATTGTAAACATATACATTTTTATCGTATGCTTTTTTTTCACCCCCTAATCTTAAGATTACATTCTTTTTCGATAAAATATATTAGTGATATAATGTGTGTATCTATATGTGATGTCCATCGAGATTAGTTTTCTTTTCTGTGCATTTTGTTGAGGGACAAGTAAGAAATGTTAAATATGAAATTGAAAATGTTATATATGTGATGATATGTATGAAATAAATTTATAAAAAAAATTATGAGTGTGGACGTATTTTACTGATCTATTTGTTATATTATTACTTCTTTACTCTTCTTGAATTCCTTAAAGTACCGTACTAATTATTTTGAATTACGTCTTTTGACCCGTGGAAAATACGCATTTCATATATATATATATAAAAATCGCATCAGGAATATACTCAAGAGAGATATGGGTCAATATTACTTTCAAAAAGCTTTTGGATAATGCAGTAGCTAATAAACAAGTGTTCTGAACACTTGCTGCAGATAGAATTTTTTTGATATTTAATGAATTAAAGGAATTTTTTCAAGGATTTAAAAGCCTCTGTTGCTCAGTCTCCCATTAAATTATGTCAGATTGCTTTTCTTTTTTCAGTTTTATTTATGGGCTGTAGTATTACTTTATTGGTCCTGGTTGTGAGCTCATTGCAGGTGTTGTTTCTATCGAGTTGTGATCTAAACTTTTGATGCTTCTAAAGACCTATCATGAAGTGGGGCATATGCACATTAAATATGTCAAGGTTCAAAACAGTCATTTGTGTGATTTGAAAGTAAGGTATTGTCTTTATCATTTGATCGCGGCTCAAAAATGCAACTTCAGTCACCAGTAGTCCTCATGTTGTTTCCAGTTGCGACATTAATAAAACAACTTTGACATATAAATTCTAAAAAAATTTGTTATAATATTTTTTGCCTATTTAATGCTATGAACTAAGCTGCCAATATCTGCAAGAATGCAAAACATTCTTGCGATAGATTTTAGTGCTAATTTCTTGAGCATATACGTCATCAACATCTGTATCGAAAATTAAAATCTCTTTTGTGTGGTTGACTTTCTAGTTTCCTTCTAAAAAGAAAAGTTTTTTTTCTTGACTTGATTTTCTAGAGTATGTAATTTATCCGATTTGTTAATCGAAGATATCTTGATTATATCGCCTCAAAACCTTGATAGTTACTTCTAAATTGGTGATTTTGACTGGTTCAACTCAACTTATAAGCAATCATTGAATATATTTTCTTTTTAAAACCATTGGATGTCTAAGATTAATTCCAAGAGGGTTTAGTGATGAATGTTCTGCTCTGTTTTTTTAAAAACTCAATCCTGTCTGCCTTTTGAAGCCATGTATTTCATTCTGCTTGGCTTCAGAAATAGAAATATTCTACTTTGCTGGGACTTATCGCAACTATTTTTACTGAAAACCTAAAACTTGTGTTGGTTTGAATTAATGTCTTTCTAGAGTTACAAAAAAGTCATTTTGATTCTAAATCTTGTAATTTTGAACCTCCATTTAGAATGACCCTCTGCTGTATTTGAGTTTGAGATCTTTGTTGTACAGTCTTATTTAATGATAAACTTAAATACTTTTTAAGTTTCACAAATGTTACATTTTTTCCAAAAAATTTTATAATTATTTTTTAAACAAGAATTTTGTAAAATTCTACTTGTAAGTTTCTAGATAATGGGAGCTTTTAGAATGGGTTACCTGATATGAAATGTGCATCCAAAATATTTGATCTTACTCAGTATTTTTAGAAGCTGTTTGCAAACAATATTTCCAATTGTAAAAATATAAAAAAAATTGGAAAAAAAAAGCAATATTTTGAAATATGAATATTTGAAATTTTTACTAAATACAATTACAAAAAAAGTGAATCATAATATTTCAAAAATTTTAGACTTTGGAATTCTTTATGTCATGAAATAATTAAATTTTTTGTCAATTGTTCCTTTCCAGTTATCCAGGTAATATTCAGAATCAAAACTTGTGATTGGAAATAACAGAATGCAGTAGTATTTAAAATTTTGATTCATTAGATTGCATGGTTTTAAAAGAAATTGGGAAACATTTTATGAATAATTTGTGCAAAGTTATCTAATATATATCCCGTATAAGGGTTTTCTTCAATTTTTTTCTGGAACTAATGGTAATATTCAATTGATATTTGGAATATAAGCTACATAGACCATTATCTACCTAATTCTGTAAAAAAAAATACTTTGACAATGAGTTTTTTAATGTCAGTTAATCTTCATTAACATCAAAATGTATTTTCCATTGAACTATTAATTCTGATACCCATTTTGTCCAGCTACAATGAAAACTGCAAAAGTTATTAGGATTGACCTTTTTCTGTTTTGTTTTGATTGATAAATTAAAAAAAGGATCATTAATTAATGTGTACATTGTTTGAGGTAAAAAAATTAATAAAATTTAATTTGCGAACTTATGTTATCTTAGATTAATATTTTTATATATAATAGTGATAATTTGAAAATGTGTATTGTATGTATTACATATTGTTTTTATATGATTTTTTCTTCTTCCAATATGGGGTTTGAAATCCTTTTTTGTGCTTTCATTTCATTTCATTTCATAGTAATCAATTTATTAAAGTAACAAAAATTATTTCTTCTCGTAAATCTAGTTAAAATAGTTATTTTTTAAGACTTTACTTGTGAATTTAAAGATTGTTTTCTTTGAACAATGATTAAAAAAAAATTGTAAAAAAGGAATAGTCATAATAATTTTATAATTCTTGTTGCAGTTGAATAAAATTAGTATAATTATTAATAGCTCAAAGTGAACTAAACTGTAATGTTTAATGGACTGATTATTTTCATTCTCGATGCTTTTTTTTTGGGGGGGGGGGGCGGATTTAAGTAGAGAAAATTTAAGAAGCCTCTAAATTATAATCCAAGATCATGTTAGTTCTGAAGATATATTTGTGCAAATAGTTCATGATTTTCAAGATTAGAAAACAGATACAGGAAAAAAACTTAGCATTGATAATGATTTTCTTAAAAATAAAATATACACATGCTATCTTACTTAAGTTAATTTATCCATTAACATGATAGTTAATGCTTATATTTATTTAGTTCCTTTTGAGCCATTGAGAGTGAATGTCATCCATCTGTGATGTGATTTGCAAAACTTTTAAAAGTTCTCTTTTTTTTGTTTGTTTGTGTGACTATCTAGCAATGCCATAACTACATGCTTGGAAAGGAAACCTTATTATTGTTATCTCAACTTATCTCTTTTGGCTACAAATTTGATTTTTTAAAATTCATGTGTAAGGATTCCATATTGCAATACATTTTTTATGCCAGGGATCTGGTAATTTTTCCACAGATTGGGAACACCATAATTTTAAAATATAATTAATATATGACATTTCATTTCTGTATAGGTACATAGTAATATATTATAAAGGGAGAATACAATTCATTATATTGTAACTCGTGACCTGTTCTATGACTCAATGCGTAATAATTCAACAGGCCAGCATCAATCTGTGTCTCTGTAATATCGGTATTTCATTACTGTCCATTTTACATTGAGGAAACATTAAGACTCTCTCTCTAAAACTGCAGATGATGGACTCTAAGACTCTCTCTCTCTAAAATTGCAGATGATGGACTCGTAGAATATTATATTTTGTAGTAAACTATTTTCCTAGTAATTTGGACCTTCCTCTGTGTTTACTATCCTCACATTATCTTGTAGAAAATAATGGGGGCTATTTTTAGTGTTTTGGGGAAAGGTAAAAGTTATATAGTTGGACCATTTTAAGTTTATCTTTTACAAATATTTAAATGAGAAAAATGAATTATTTTCCTTTAAAAAATTCATCTCATGAAGGGAAAAAAATCTTTTGATCTTACTTGTTTTATTATGTTTGTCATTTTCAGCTTATTATCTTTAAAAATTAGTTATGCTATATATTGAAAAATAATAAAATTTAAACTATAATAATATTTGATACTGTGTTTTTGAAGTAATTTGAATTCAAATACATTAAAATATTAGATGTTTCAAAAAGTGAACTTTGAAATATTCTGATTTTATGTATTTTTTTCCATTTCAGGTCTTAATGGATAATAGAGGAACCTGTTACACAATGGTCAATCAAATTTTTAAGTCTGTTTGGGAATCTTTAACAACCAACACTTCCAGTATGTTTCGACATGCTGAAGATTCTTACCGTAAAAACTCTACTATGGCCAGCCTTATCAATCAAGTCCTATTTTTCATGTTATGTGACTGTTGGTTTTGTCCGGAAGACCGATTGACTGGTCTCTATTGTTTATTATTTTATAATGTTATTGGTTACATGATCACCTATGCTGAAAAACTTCTGAGCTTGCATGATTATTCACCTATTATACGTGTTTCTGAACATTCTAACATTAGGCATTTGGCCATGACTACAACAAAAGTTGTTCTTGATCTCGCAAAAGTTGTGACTTTTGCTATCACGGGTGTATTTTTATTGCTAGTGTTTGGGCTTGAACAAGGTCTAGAGCATTTTAATCCAACATGGAGCTATATTTTTATTACAGCTTTATATTATATTTCAACAGAACCTAGTTGTCAAAAAAAGGGTTCTTTGCTATTATCAAAGCTACAATTTGATTGTTTTGAGAATTTAGAAGTACTATGGTACCCAGTATTGGTACATGTGTTTTCATCTCTAGCTTCTGTCTTAATGGTTACTGTTGTGTGGTTTTGTACTGAAGGAGGCTGGCTTCTGATATTCTCCTCCGGTTATATTAATGTATATCTGTGCCTTAAGGACATGGGTGATAATTGGAATGTATTATTAAGAGAAAAGTCAATTTTAGATAAGTATCGTTATGCAACTAAAGAAGAGTTGACAGAAAAAGATGATATATGTGCTGTTTGCTTGCAGTCAATGAAAAGAGCCAGGGTAACTCCATGCCAGCATATGTTTCATGGTGAATGTTTGAGAATATGCCTCAAGCAACAGATCGCATCTGTTTGCCCTATGTGCAAACAAGAGCTATAATAGATTTTAAGAAATTAAGTTGTCTATTATGCTTATATGTAGTTTATAATTTTAAATATGTTTTAAATTTTGTTTGACATAGGAGAGCATGTAGCACTCACTTAAAGCTGTATAAAACTCTGTGTTGATGTTGGAAAAATATTTGAGCAATGAATGTTATTCATTTTTGGAGTTTTCTAGAAGTCATAGTTTTAATTGTTTAAACTGTAGATTTTATTGTACTTGATTAATCTTTATATTTTGTAAAGATCTTATTATGTTATGTATTTAGGACTTTTAAAAATATTTGTATATATATAATTAAACTTTTTTTTTTTTTAAAAAAAAAGTATTAAGAGATTATCTGTAGATATGTAATTTAAAAGTTTTAAGTGGTAAATATATTTATTTCAACAAAGATTTTTGTATTTGATATCAAGACAAACTCTATATGTGATTGCTTATAAAGGTTTTTTATTGACATAATTCTTTATCATGTCAATAAAAAAAATGGTTTGGATGCCAGATACAAAATCATGTCCTTGTACCATTTAATAGTTCACTAAAAGGAAGTGTAATATAGTTGATTTTGATAATTTGTTAAAAAATCTGACAAAACTCTTGAGAAATTATTGATCTAACTATTTCTTTTATTATGCTAAAGGGAGAGAAATGAAATATTAACCAGTTTTTTTTTTTGTAAAATTCTTATATAAAAATGGAAATATTTATTTTTGCTGCATTGCTTAAAGAATTAACAGTAAATTTAAATATTTATGAACTATTTCTCTAATTTTTTTTTTAACAGAATGTTTGGAAAAATACAAAAATAGTTAGGAAATATGTTTTAATTTTTTACATATAGTCATAATTTTATTTGTTATTACTAATATTATCTTTTTTATTTAAATTTTTTGAGAATTTTGCAAAAATATATTTTTATACAAACATTTGAAAAATTATTTTATGATAGAAAGGGTAGCTTTTTCTTCCCGTCCTTTGCCATTAACAGTACTTATATTTTTTTAAGAAATAGTCTCATTTAGGATATACTTTCTTATATTTAAGAAAATTTATATTTTGCTGAAACTTTTTCATATTTGATAAAATATTTTTAAGCTGTTAAGCATGTTCTTTACAAAAGAGAAACTTAGCATTCGAACAACTTTGAAATGAATTTAAAATTTATATAAAATTTTTACTCTTGACAAAAATTAGCTTCATTTTAATTAAAAAACCATAACATTTTGTAAAAGACAAATGAAATTATTTGAAATTGATATTTTCAAAAAATAATTTGTCTTACAAATTTGTTTATTTTCCCCATTATAAAAGAATTTCTAATCATTTTTATTTAAATTATTAAGATAAATTTTTTCCCTTCTGTAACCTAGATTTTTCTCATTGATAAATGAAAGGGTAAATAAAATATTTAAATCCAATTTTTCTGTAACGATTTATGCTTGTTTTCATAATCTGTTATGCTTTCTTTTTAATATGCAAATAATTTAAATTAAAGTATAAAACTTTTAAGATGAGGTGTAAAACTATATTATTTATAAATTTTTCACTTTCCATTAATTATAAATGAATTTTTTCACTAAATTTATTTTGAACTCTATTTTTCTTTCTTTTAATGTGAAATTTTATAGTTTTTAATCCCAGAAAATATGTTATACTTCTATTATTATGTTCCATTACTGTAGAAAACCCAGTTATGTGAGTGAGTGAGTGAATGTAAAGTTTATTGGCGCAAGAACCAGATATGGCTATGCTGCGCCAAACAAGATTAAACTGTGGTCTAGACGTGAAGGTGAAAAAAAGACAAAGAGTGGTTGACAAGAAGGAGGGTCGAAAATAGAGAAGGATCGCTAGGGTATCCCGGGAGGAAAACCCAGTTATACGATTATAATTAGAATACTTTTTTGAAAAAGTTTACTTTTTATATTAATAGGTTAAGTTTTTTTTAAATATATAATGTATCAGTTCCGATTATTAATAATTTATGTCTACGGAAATCAATAAGCCGTAAAAAATACTATTTAACTTATTTTCTAATTCAAATGAAAAAAAAATATTACTTTTTTTTTTGCTAATTTTATGCTACATATTACAGTTTTTGAATACTTTTACTTGGACTCTCAAGTAAAAATTCTTTCAGTATTAAATTTTCAATGGCATTCTTTTTTTAAACTTAAACTTTTGAAATTCCTTAGTTTGTGAAATGAATTAAAAAGTGCTATTGCAGACTCATATGCAATCTTCATACAAAAGGAAATGTTGTTTTAGAAATTTAGTCTGTTTAATCAAAATAATATTTCATTAAAAATTTTTAGCTTTAAATGTGCATTTTTTGTTTAATAATTTTATGGACTGTATTGTTAGTTTTAACTGTATTTTATTGAAGTTTAAATGAAATAGATTTCAAAAATTTACTTTGGTTTACCTATGGGGAATTATTTCAAGTGTAATATGTAATTAAAAAACAACAACCTATGAATTTATGTTAGTTGCTAGGAATGTGTTTGTATTATATATTTTTGTGACATATTAAAACATAGTTCATTTCTGTTATATGCTAAATAAATCATTGTACTTGTTAAAAGGAAGTCAAAATGTTGAAATCATAAGCACATTAAAAAAATTGCCAAGTGAAGAATTGGTTTGTGTAATATATCTGGAATTGAAAACAGAATTATTCACATAGCCCAACTGCAACAAATTAATCCAAATATAAAAAAGAAAGTGGGGAGAAATGGAGGGACAGTTAAAGTTTAAAATTAAACTCATTATAAAGAATATTTTTATTTTTCCCAAGTACCTTCTCAATATAGAAAGAAAATAATTTGATGAAAATTGACATTTTCATGTCAATGGACTATATTAAAATTAGTATTGTTTAGACCAATATATATAAAAGTTTTTATACTAATTTTTCAAATTTAAATGTACTTAAATATCATTTGTTTTGAATAATTTAAACTTTCATAATGTAATATTACAATTATATATATTAGTTTAATTTTTTAAAATTAAAAATCAATAAATGTCCTTTCTGAATTTCTTCTGTCTCATCCTATTTTGAAATTTTAAGTATTTTGTTGATGATATGTACTTGCAGTATAGAGTGTCAAATCTCCGGTGACTACATGATTAGAAATTCTGATAGTTTACAACCTTATATTTATGCAAAATAACAATTTTTTAGACTATTGGTAACTTAAGTACAGAAAATGACAAAAGGATTTTTGAAAAACTAGATGGTGGATCTCATTTTGGGAAAAAAAAATATAAATTTTTATTTGATCTGTGTTTTTGATATTTTAGTCAACTATAGTTGTCAAAATTTTTGAAAATTTAATGTTTTTTTATGTGGCTTTTTTTAAAATTAAATTTATTGCAAGGAAGTATGATGATATTTTTAGGGATAGGTACCAGTTAATATATTTATGAAACTGAAATTTTGATGTTTTTTAACTAATTTATTTTAAAATTTGAATGTTGGTTATAGTAAAAAAAAAAAAATTCAGTCACTTAAAGGGAATTAATCTTTTTATTGCACCTCGTTAGTATTTTATTTATTGTAAATAATATTCATAAATTATTTTAGTTATTTAAAAATGCCGTAAATAACTTATTTTTTCCTTCCAAAAAATAAGGCATACTTATGTTAGCATCATCAAAGTATAACCTTGTATATTTTTGTAATTTTCAGATTATTTTTTAAAGTTTCACTTACATAAGATATTGTGAAAATTTTAACGATTGCTCTAGTCATTGTAATTCATGTTTGGGAAGTTGTCTCCCATTGTTATGTTAGAAACATTGCTTATGTTTTTGAGAATTTATTTTATGTTTGATTTATCTTTTCTTTGTATGTTATCAGAATATTGTAGCTATTTTGTGTTATTGAAATCCTATTTTGATGAATTGTATTATGCTTAAATTTAATTTCTTGGTGTGAAGCAAGCTTATTGTTTCTAGTCATTATTTTTCACTGCTTTAATCTAGCATTGTATTGTGCTGTATCATGAACAATTTAACGCAACAATGAATTGTTGAAATAAATTTTATTAATGTAAATATTTTCTGATCTTGAATTACTAATTTATACATATTATTTGAAGTCAATGATATTTATAGTACATGACCATACCTGGACTCCCTACTAGAAATAGAGGAATCTGATTTTAAAAAAAAAAAAAAAAAAAAAGCATTTGGGTGTATTTTGTATCCTTTAGCTTTTTGAACAGTATACAGTACAAATTCTTACATGATTTCATTACTGAATTCATTTAAAAATAATTTTGTCCTTAATTCAAAGGGGAATCATGATCAAATATATTTTAGTAAGAAATAAAGGATGTTATGTTCCCTAATTTATTCTGTGTTTTAATTAAAATCATTAATGTGTGTATGGCATTTAATAAAAGATTTTAATTGAATGAATATGCTGTAAGTTTTCTGATGAAACTGAAATAGTATTTTAGAATAGTTGAATATCATCAACTCTTCAGAGAAAACGAATAATGGAGGTAACTTTTATGTTAGAGGTTTAGATATCTAAAAAAGATTAAAAACATTAATCAAGTTTTGATCAGATAAAAAAATTTCCAGAAAATAAGTATTGAAGATCCTTCATAGATTTGATATTTAGTTGAATCAATTCATTCAGTTTTTAAAAACCATTATAAGTAACATTATTTATTACTAATTATAATGATGGGGATTTTAAATTGTGTACTTAATTATTGTATAAAAAATTAACATTACTTTTCAACATTGAAAATTTAAAAAAATAGCATTATTATTCTTGAAACTTTTTTTTATATGTCTTTAAACATTTTCTTTATTTAAATATTAATGTAAGCTCTTCGGTTAATTAAAGAATGTTCTGTACTCAACTTCAAATAAAAATGTATTTTAATATGGAGGTATTCAAAGGAACATTACTTATACAAAAAAAGTAAAGTGTAATATTTTTTTAACTTGATATATGTTTGGTATTTAAAACTCTTCTAGGATTATGCATTTTCATAAATTTTTATTTCTTTTAATATAAAAAGTTAAAATCCTAAGATATAAATAGGGATTGTAAATAATACTGGAAATATCTTTACTGTTGCTTTCTAAATTAATTTGGGCTTTCTTAATCAAACATAACTTTAATGACTAAAATCATGAACAGTAAATCATGTGTAATTGAAGCTTGGAGTGTGTGAAGTATTTTCTCAGAGTTCATTCTAATAATTTAAACTTATGTTAAGTCATTGTTTACAGCAATGTGAATTATAATTTGTTAATCATCTATACTGGTTACACATACTTTTATTATTGGTTTTTTTTTCTGGGCAAAATATGGTACATAATGTTAAGTGACATTATGTTGTGGTGAATAATAATCCAACAAGGAATAGCGATTATTTTCTTTAGTTAAATTTATTATTTTCTTTTGTGATTATTTACAATCTCTAAGGGCCAATTATACATTAAGAAATAATTAACTATTTACAAACTATACAAGGGCTTTCAAACTACCCATATTTTAACCAGCTTTAGCGATAAGGAGAAATAACATTAAAAAAAAAAAAACAAGGAATAATCCACCTTACACGGTCAATAACCAAATGTACTCTGACGTATTAACCATGAACCCATGAGCTCTCACACGAGACAAGGTGCCTCCAGGCAGCATCCAAATAATAATTTATTTCCAACACATTTTGGTATTTCTGAATTCTTGTGTTATAGTTTAATATATAAATTAAGGTATAAATTTTCGTCACTGAAAATGAGATTATCTTCCCTCCCTTTTTGTGTGTAACTAATTATATTAATCTTCTTAAAACTTTGAACCAGATAGAAGTAAAATTTATTAAATGAATTTACTAGCATAATACCATTTACTAATAGTTCAAAATAGGATAGCTAAGTCATATTTCAGTAACAAATAATTCAATATCAACAAGGCATGGATTATTAAGCAAATCACATTAATGAAATAAAAATAAAAAAAAACATTCATTATGATAATAACTCTTTATGATAACTTCCTTCTTTCCAGTAAGTTTAGTTAATTGAAGACTTCACTAGAAATGTGTAATATATGGAGATTTCACTACAAAATTCTTGATTTAAAACTAATAATGCTCTTTCTATTTTCTGTTATTTTAAACTGGAACATAACATCAGTATTTTTTGTATTAGCAAGAATGATCTTTAAGCTAGAAATTTGCTTTTTGTGAGGCCCTATTAGATTTAACAATAGTCTATATTTCCATTTCATAGAATTTAGTCCCAAGCAACATTACGTCATAGTATTGCCTGGGTTGGCTCTTGTACCATAAAACCTCAATGACATTCACTCAAGCAACACTAACAAAGAACCACTAAACTGCAACAAGGCCATTAGGTTATTCAGATACCATTTTTGTTATTACAATATGCATAATGTTAGTAAATTGATATAAAATTATTGCACATAAGTAATAAATTATAAAAACATTTTATTTTTTGTTAGAAATGTTGATCATTGAATGTACGAAAGATCAGATATCTAATATTCACTCCAAGTTAAAAATATAAAAAGTAAATTCAACTAGCCACATAATTTTTTCTGGGAGTCATCTTATTTGTTAACTTTTAAAAAGTGTTTCATACTTTATTTTCAATTTTCTTTTGGAACTTGCATTACTTCCACTCTAGTTCTATCATTATTCTCGAAAAAAATAATTTGAATGTAATGTTTTGAACAAACCTTAGATTATCAATTATTATTTCTCAGAGTAAATATATTAAAAATATTTAGCTAATTTGTAAATAACTGACAAGGATTTTTTTTTTTCAGTTTGAGACAATCATCAATTTGCCCTGTAAAGGAAACTTCTGCATGTTGAATGTCGTTGAGGATTCCAAATCTCATTGAATATATTCTAACAATCCTTCTTGTTAACCAATTTCACTTTTTTTTTTCAGTCTCTAGAACACAGCAAATTTTTTTTTTACAGCATAACCAAATTTGGTTCTTGCAATGAACTCAAGTGTCCTTCACTTGCATCTCCCATTGCATAATGGAAGAGTTTAGAATTCAACCCCTTATTTAGGCATTATCATCGCCTTATTGTAATGCTAAAATTTCTATATTCATTGCTAATTATTTTTCTAATCTGAACTGAAATTTATTCAACTATGAATGGAAATATATTGTGTGGGTTCAAAGGTATTATGATAATAAAATATACTTATTAATACTAGTAAATAAATTACTAGTAACCATGTATCACACAAAAAGTATTTTCTCATGTTCTAAATATTAATAGAACAATTTTCATTGATTGATAACATACAAATTCATTTTATATCATACGTGTCATTAAACTGGAACTAAAATATCAACTATTGATTTAGTAGGGTGAGAACAGTTCATTGTTAAGCCTGAAAATGACTGGGTGCAAAGAATGAATTTTTATACAATATTAAATTTTCTCTTGGAAAATAATTTTTGCTTACAAAATGTTTAAAAAAAATCTAATAATTAAATGTTAAACAAAATGTTTTTGGAGAACTAGTTGAAATTCAAATAGTATGCAAGGGGGACCATCTACAAATTTTTTTTTAGCATAATCATTTTGTAATATGAACTTAACACATTCTATTTCAGGTGGGATAGTGATTTTGAGAAATATCTTTAAAAAAAATCATGCCAGAAAATATTATTTCGAAATTGATTATATTTAAAAGTTATTTTTTCATATATAATTTTAAAGCTTCCAACCCTTGAGTAGAAAATGACACATCAAGAGCTTTATAGACAACACACAAACAGCTTTGATTTAAATCATTAGTTTAGACATTTGCTTAATAATTGCATTTCAATTGAGATTTATTTCTTAATAAATGAACAAATACTTCATATATGATGAAAATTATGATAGTATACTATTGATTCCTGAACAAATGCATATTAACATCTGAACAGAGGCTAATTAGAAAAATAAATGCTGATGGAAAAAAATTCTACATACTGATTATATTTTCAATCAATTTAAATAATATTTCATTCTAAATGCTGCACCATATAACTGAATTCAAATGTCGGAATTATCAACAATTTTTATTAAGAATGTTAAAAATTGTCTGTTTTTTTTTTAAATTAATAAAATTATAGATGACATTGTTTGGAAAATGTTCTTTTATCATTTTTTAATAAAATATCTTTAATGAATTCATTTAATTACTAGTGTATCTGAAACATAAAGCAGATAATTAGCGATGGACCTTTAAATATGGAATCGCAAACAGACTACACATAGTTTTTTACTTGCTAAATTTTCACACATAAGCCATGTTAAAAGTACTCAAGCTATATTTCATTTAACATGCTGTATATTTTGGAGAAATATCTAAAATTTGTAATAAACTATTCTGAGACTTTACTATTAGATGTATCAAAGTCTTATGGCATGATGTAGAATTTAGGAGAAGGAGGTACTAGCTTAAATATTATTCTTGTCATCTAACTAAGGTTCTAAAAACTGTGAAGGTTATCATCCCACAGTATACACAACTAAGCAAAGTTAATCCGAAATAACTAACAAGTGTGATCAATATTATACTAACAATCTATTACAAAATATACAATACATCATTTTAAAATAATAAATAAAAATGGAAATTAAAATAAACACCCATATTTAAATAATTTATTTCCTGAAAAAGATTTTATAGATATCAGAATATATATATGATTATCTTAACCATGAAATAAATCTGTGAAACAGTTTAAGAAAAATACATAAAATATTTAGCAATAAGATACTTTGTCCTTTTATTTTTCATTAGACAGAATAAAGATAGTAAAAATCTTTGATTTTTATAAAATCGTGTTTTTCAATTTTTTGAATATTTACTTATTAACTTGTACCTTGTTATTAGCAAAATAATTTAGAATGTACACAACATCTCATAATATTCAATATTTCTAGACATTTAGCAATTAGAATGTTTTTAGAAGCCAATTCAAAGTAAGTATGACACTTTAAATATAAATAAAATTGTAGTTACTTTGGATTGAGAATGCAAAAAGAGACACTGTAAATGTAATTGGATAATATTAACAAAAGAAAATAAAAAATTTCACTTTTTTAAACAAATGAAAAAAAAAAAAAAAAAAAACTTAATGCAATTTTTTAAACATATTATAGCGTTTAAGTTTTTTAAACACTATTAGTTCATACATATTCATATCAAACTCAATCAAAGAAGTATTATATGAAGTCAAGATTATACTACAATGCTACACAAATGTAGCAAGACAGAGGAAAAAACAGCAACCTGTGCTAGAATTTCATTTAAAGAGATGTATTTTAATACGAAAAGAAATAAATTTTAAAAAAATACTCCTTTATGCATTCTCTCTTTCTCAAAGGCTTAACAAATTTATATAAGAAATGCTAATTTTTCTTTGTTTCTTTTTGAAACCTCCCCCCCCCCTGAAGGTTAATCAAATTATATCAAAACTTTTAATATAAATATACAAATGAAATACTTTTAGCAATAAAAATTAAATTCACATGACTGATTCTATGTTCTCCAGCATTTTTAATGAACATATCTAATAATGTTTATTTTCATTTCAAAACTACACTTATCAAGAATTTTTAAGTTAGATAACCTGCCTCATGCCCAAGACCTGGATATCTTAGTTTTACTAATTCATCTTCATACACTTTCACTTCCTCAGGTGGTATAAAAGCACCTGCAACGCACCTTCCTTCAACATTTAAGAAATTAAAAGTTGCACAAGCATTTTCTGTAGCTAATATTTCAACATTGATTTTTTTAGATTTCAAAAATTTCAGAATTTCAGGTTTAGGAAGAGTTTGTTTACTGCCAGTTCCAAGTATAAAAATATCAATTTTTGGTTCAAGTAGAGTGAATAATGAAAGTGATTCTGTAGTCATGTTTTCAACATCATCAACATTCCACTGCATAATTGTTCGAGGGAATACAGCCATAGGTCCAACAACAAAGATACCATTATTCAATCTGAAGCCATGATCACTTAGACAATCAACCAAAATCAAATCTTGATATTCCCTATTTAAAATAGATACAGTGGTTTTACCATCTCCTTCATAGTTGTCCCATAAATGTTTTGTAGTTGCTATATTTCGAAATGATGTTTTCTTTAAAACTTGACTTGTTAATTTAAATAGATGTCGACACAGTAGTGCCATATTTGATTCAAATATTTTGGAATCTGTAAAATAAAACAATGTTAAGAAGCAAATATTTATTTTTTTAAGAAAATAAGACAACTATATTATTTAAGAAATATTTCATTAGATTAAAAGTCCTCCCCTTTCCTCATAAAAGAACAAATACTATTTTGGAACAATCAGCTAATATATGTTTCAAGGGAGGGAGAGTCTACCTTCAGGAAACGGTAATTAATGCATGAATTGGATACATGCATTCAAGCAGTTGAAAATTTTATTTTATAAATACTAAATATATTTTAAAATACATCTACACAGCTTGACAATTGCTAAAGAACAACTAATTTATGCAAAATAGCATTCCTGAGAGTTTATCAGCCATAATAAATAAATGTACAGAAAACAGCAGGCCCCATATCTTATCTGTATAAAAGGTAATGCACAAGAACTGTTTAATCATTACAAAAAAATTTTTAAAAAAAAATCACAATTAAGATATTTGAAAGCTGTTCAGTTAAATTTCGTCTTGTGCAGTAAGTATCAAATGCTGAATTCCCGTAAGGGGCCTCATTTGAGTTTAGTTTTTATCAACATCGCACTAGAAGCAACATGAGGGCTATTGTCGGCAGACCTCGTAATTTTAAACCTAAGTCAAGTGACGAGGACGACACCTGAGCTGTGGCAACCCCTCTCCTAACTTCAACACCACGCCATCAAGAGGACTTTGGGCCCTGAAGGGCCTCATTTGAGTGAATGTGATAGAGGGTAAGCAGTCGGACAACACTAAAAACTTATTAAGTGCCAATTGAGTTGTCGCAGCAATGAATTATTTCACAATTAAAAAGGTTGTGGAAGATGGATGCTCTATGAAAACATGCTGGTAGTTGTGGGAGCAGCACCAACCCAAAGATACAAATGTATCTACAATAGCAAAAGGGAACAGATATTTTACTTTAGGACAGATTGATTCAGAGACTGCAACAACTACCAGCACTCATAGATATCTGCCAGAACAGTTTCTTTATGATTGTATCAAGCTGATTTGTATGCACAGAAATATTATAATAAAACATATTCTTCAATAAATCCTGAATCTTGGTATAGCCTAGGTGTTATGTTGTGGGCAAGCATTATGCTTAATGACAGAACATTGCAACAAATTTTTCACACAAGTACCATTACATTACAACAGTATTGCACCAAGATTCTAAAGGGGCATTTTATTTTTCCCGAGGTGTTTATTTTTTCTGTTCATGGATGACATAGCAAACTTATGCAGGATGGTGGAAATCTCCGAGACTGTAGAGAGCAAATATACCGAAAGCAATGAATGGTGTTATGGACTTCCCATTGAACATGCTTGGGATTCTCTCGGTAGATGTGTTTCCCAAATGAATCATCCTCTCTGAACTATGTAGGAGCTCATAATTGCTTTTAGAGATGAATGGAACCATATCCCCAAGATCTTCTTAGAGCATGCATAACAGATTATATAATTTGTGCATTAGTGTGCAAGGAGGTCACACTTTTTACTGAGTCACTTATCTGTCAACATTTCAAATAGAAATAATATTTTTCAAAACTTGCTCCAAGGTGCAGATATTTCTTTCATTTTTTTTAAAATCTTGCTTTTCCAAGTGGTAAAATTTATCCCATTATGCACATTTTATACTTAATACACAATATGTTAATCCAATATATTCTAAGTTTCATTAATATTAATAAATATTCTAAAATTTTTTTTCTACAGCAATACTCAAGCAGTGTATCATTATAGAAATTTTCAATACATGCTAATTATTTTTCTGTAAGGGGTTACTATCATTTTTTCTTTTTATTCTGTATGTGCAAATAGAATACCATGAAAACCTCAAAACAAACTTTATTTTTGAAAATTTTTGGATCAATATTTAAAAAAAAAAAAAAAAAAAAAAAAAATCAAGCATTAGTTTAGTTTTAAGATTTTAGTTGATTAAAATATATACATACACAAATGGATGAGGTAACAAAATTTACACACCAAAAAATATTTTACCACAAGAAACTTGTGATTCACATAACTAAAAAATTATAAAATATCAATTTTCATATGGTGTTATAAATTCAGGCTATTATGAAGGCTAATTTATTGGGCAAGATAGTTTTTAATATTTTACATCAGTAATTTGAAACCAATATAGCATGAAAATTGTCAAAAATCCAAACCATTTTAAGTTAATATATTAATGCTATGATAAATAAAGATTGGTTGATATCTGAAGTAAACACATAAAGCAAAAAAATTCTAAATAGGAAAATAAAAAAAATCTTTTGTTACTTTTGGATTAACCGAGTTTTTCAGTAATATAAAGAGGGAAAAAAATCAACCATGACTGGAAGATTTAAAAGCAAGCTTGCACAAAATTTAACTCTGAAAATATATTCTAAAAGGACCACTCTACAAATTTTTTAAAATTACAAATTATTATTGTTAGGATTTTTTTAAAAAAAATTATTCTGATTTGTGTTAACATACATATTTACATACATACACACTTTTATTTTGGTTCATCATATTTTAAGTATGCTGAGGAAATTCTACTTCAAGTTAAAGTATAGCACGAGATAAAAAAAAAAATTAAAACTTCAGTTTTAATAGTTAGGTAACATAATAAGTTTAAACCATTTCACTGATGTTAAAGATAACATAAAATATTCATTTCATTAATACCCAAAATACTCTGCATCAATACATATTCAAAATGCTTTAAAAGAAAACTGTAGTTCACAAAATTTTTGATAAGAAACATGAAACCAAAGAAATATAAAAAAATACATGCTCATTTCTTTGTAAACAGAACATTATTTGCTAAGTTTCAAAATTCAAAAATAATCAAGATGCTAACAACAGGGAGCAAAAGATGATAAAAGGGCACAAATTACCCACCATATATTTTATTATATTTGAGAGGCCATGGCCATTCCTGAACTATAATCAGAACAATGTTTCAAACAATCATTATTAGTTTATCTGTAACTAAACAAAATGCAATCAGTGCAGAGAGCAGATAGGACAGACTGCCGAAAATCCTTTCTAAATAAGGTCTTATATAAATATTTAAAAAAAAAAAAACATAGTCAAATAAAAATGAGGAATAACAACAAATATAAGACAGAAGGGGATATTTTAGGGAAGATAGCTTGGAGATACTTTTTGTTATAATATGTGTGGCAGCTTAATCCTAATGGATCAATTCATAAATTTCTTTGTTCAGCAGCCTGATATAAATGTTGCCAGGTCTCAGTACAGGGCATCATTACGATAAGATTGTTTTACTTAGGCCAAATTTAGAAGTAACATGAGAGTTTTAGTGATGGTCCTTGTAATTTTAAACTAAAGTCAAGATATGAGGACAACACTTGAGCTGGAACCCCTTCTCCAAACTTCCACACCAACCAAAGGGATAACATAGAGCTTCAATAGATTTAATGTGCATCAGGCAGCATTTTGATTATTGAGATTGATGTTATGTTATTTTTTCAACAAAGTACAGCACTGAATTTTAGATGAGGAAGGAAGACTAATGATATCAGTTTAGAATATATAACATGAAAAAATAAGTTTCTTTGATTGAAAATTTTTCAAAAAAAAAAATCCGAATGTCTTGCAACCCCCCCCCCCTCCATTTTTAAAATTTAACAAAAAACAAAACAGTAGACTTCATTATTTAAACAATTTGGAAAGGTAATACAAAATAGGGTATAATAAATTAATTTACTTCTATGGATGCAATACACTGAATATATTTCTTACTTAAACATGTTGCATATTAAAAAAACCTAAAGAGTTTGAGAGAAAAGGGTAAAAACACTTATTACAGACTTTTCAAAGAAAATTTTTTACATATTACAGATTTTAACACCATGTCAAGCGACCAGAAAAATGATGAAACAAAAAACAGATGCATTAACAGAAAATTTGAAAGTCCCAGCTATCTTCCATAAATACATAATTATCAACCTTTTTCCTTAAGAAACAAGATGTTAGCATTTATATGTAAATATTAAGGTAAATTATTTGAAACAAATAATTTATAACTACATAACACACCTGCTAATTTTTAACTTAAAAATGAGTTTTTTTTTTAAAAAAAGAAATTGAAATATTCATGTGTGTATAAAATCATGTATATAAATATGTATTTTATAATAAGGTTATATTTTAACAAGATGAAATTTTGAAGCCCAGAATATGGAGAGAAGATATCTATACAACATATTTAAAAATCTTACAAAAAATGACCTAAAATAGTGAAAATTAAATAAATGAAATAATGTACATTATGAATAGTTTTATAATCTAAGAAATAAAAATATAATCTGTAATTAAGAGGCAATATATATTTGAAGATTCTCAAATGACTGATAGTAAGCAATGACATTTCCATCTTTTTAATTTTTTCAACAATTGTACTGACAATAGGAGTTTAGTTAAAGTGTTTATTTTAATTCTACATTTATTGCATGATTTCAAAACTTTTTCAAGCCATTGAACAATACATAATTTCTTTACATAATAGTCTCAGCTTGCTTCAAGCAATTCTTAAAAATCGAGTACAATGTCAACCAATGTTATCTATACCTTAGTTAGATACCTGTTTATGCAACTCACAGTGACTCATTTTAGATCAAATATTTTAAAAAGAATTTTCTTCATTCTACCCAAATAACTTTTGAGAGATATTTAAACTTGGATAACACATACTTTTATGAAGTGCACAGTTAAAAAAACAAACTTCTTTTTATATACATATAAAAAGGTTTTAATAAATCCACACATGCATGTTATAGTGAAAATTCTAATAAGAAAACAAGTTACTATAATTACACATTTTAATAAATAAATTAAATAGACACATTTTTTTGATTTAATATATCCATTAGAGTTATCAATGAGCCTGAAGCAGTTGAAAGAAAAAATAAATACACGATTTCATCAAGAAAATATTGACATCCATTAATAAAATTTTTCATAAAATGAACTAGTGCTTTGCTTACTGAAATTTATGAAGCAGATATCATATAAAGAAAGTTATGGCAGTTTAAGCTACCTAAAAATAAAAAAAAAAAAATAAAAAAATTCTTACATAGACAAATCCTATATTGTAAAATATTACAACTATAAACTTTTACAAAAATGTCAGCAATTTGAGTGACTCTTTTCAACAACATCAGAAGTTAAAATGCCTTGATAACTAGCACAAGAGGGGCATCTCTTTTAGTCTAGTTGATAAAGGTGAAGCTAAAAGCGCCTGGTCAACTTTTCTTTGGACCCAATGGACCAAGGTTTCAAACTCTACCAGAATTTCAAGGCCAACTGCTACCCCCCTCCACAGGGTAGAAAAACATATAACACTAATAATTCAACAGCCAGAATTACAATTGTCTTGTGATAACATGGTATGATTAATTGCAACAAAAAGAAATCTGAATTACTAACTCCTATTAACAATTCAAAAGCATGGTTTTTAAGATACCAAAAAGCGTCTACCTGAAAGTGTCCTTTTAAAATTCCAAAGGTCTTTAAAAGTGTGGAATTAGCCTAAAGTTGTAAAAACGATCTAAGAATGTGCAATTGTTTAATATGAAAGCTATAATAAGTATTGTTAATTCCTTGACAAATAACTTGTGAAGTGGCAATGCAATTGCCCCTTAAAATGTTTACTTGTTTCTTTCTATGTGTAGACCATTAGAAGGGACACCAAAGTGTCGTTCCCGAAATAAAGCTTGTTATTATATGAAATCGTTTGTTTAGTTAATTACAGTCCACTTTAATTGGTTTGAGAGCAGCAATAGTGCTGCATTAAAAAGTATTTATATATAAATTAACAAAGTTTCTTTTGTTTCTATAAAAAACATATCACTAAAATCCAAGTTATAACTTTTTAAATTTATCATTGATCATATCAAAATAAACACTATATAGGAATTTGAATAGGCATAAAAACCAAAGGAGTTTATTATTTTTTTTACGTAATAATCACAAGAGTTAAAAAAAAAAAAGAACGATTAAGAATCTCTGCATCTTTTCCTATACTAACTAGAAATACTCAAACCTTAATTTAATGCTGAGAAATAAATCATTAGACCAAATAAAAGTAATAATAATTTATTCCAATAATTATGAATTACAGTTCAAATTATTAATACATGACTTATAGTAAAATAATAAATGAGTTAGACTGTGACTGTGTTGTAGGTTTCATTTGTTACACATTATAATAAACAAGTGATACAATTAAATAGGATACAATTATAAAACATCAAAATAGATCTTAAATCCTTCTTTCCAAGTTGAACAAAAAAATCATTATCCATTAATCCAAGCAAACTAAATAAAAAAGGACTGTTCACTTAAAAGTATTTATTTCAATATTTATTACATAACAATTTTTGATTAAAGTGAAATATTGGACGCCTTTTGATGAAAGGTGATTTTTGTGTGTGATAATAATTTCAATCTGGTGCTAAATCTGAAAAATTTTTTTACAACAAATTTCTATGTAAGTCACATTTTTTTTCTTTCTTGAATATTATTCATTAAAAGCAAGCAGCATATAAAGTTTTGAAAAACTGCAGAAGAAATTTCAAAAATATGTTATACAGTTCCTTTTGCTTTTAACCATTTTTTTTCCAAATAATTTATTGTTCTTTATGATAACTGAAAGTCTTGGTGTGTTCCTTTAATTGTTCTGCTAAGTGTATCTAAAAAGTACGATTTACGTCTCTTTTTTTTTTTTGGAGCGAAAAGGTAAAATGCAAGTTATACAATAGTACATAGATAAAGATTTAATTTTCAAAAAGGATGAATGTTTACTTTGCAATGAATGAATAAATTTATCTTTTTTTATGGAACTATTCTAAAAAAAAGTCTTTTTTTGTATAAATCTTATTGTATAATGTTATTCAATAATGGATAAATTTCCTTAATTTTATATTTTTAACATAAATTATAATTATTCACTTTATTCTTTATATTATATTATGATATATAATTTAAAATATAATGTATTATAATAATTTATAATTATATAATTCAATTAAAATTATTTACAGTGCTATTCTGTAATTATCAATCATTATATTTATGATTAAGTACAGTTATCTGTCCCAAACAATTATTATTATCTTAACATTCTCATTTCATTACATTTAAATTTACCCTTTTCTTCAGTTTATTATTCATTTTTGATATTGTCATGATATAATTTCTTACGTATAACTTCTTTGGCAACCTATTTTCTAACTTGAAACGTTTTTCACAAAATCACTAAAGGGTTCCTGATACTTCTATTTTAACCAATTTTTCTCTTAAAAGATAATTCTTATTACAATTCAACCAAAACTATGTAAAAAAAAACTTGACAGATGCAACAGTAAATCATCAAAATTACTAAGAAGTTATATTTAAAAGTAGGAGAAAAAATTTATTATAGGACATCTGAAATGGTCCTCATAAAATTGTAAATACTTTAAATTATATAGATAAGTACTGCAATATTACACTTTTGTTCTATGGGTTATTTATGAACCTTCTCTTATCTAACATTTAAGGTTTCTTTCTGATTTTATATTTAAGTTTCTAGCTCTTTTCCAACAAAATTAAAATTTTACTATGCACATTAGGTAAGCTTTAGCAGTGTAGAGAATAGACAGAAATTTGTGTAAAAGATAGAGAATTGAATTGAGTTTTAAAAAAATTGCAGTGAAAGAAAAATAGAGATAGTAGAAAGCAAGATTGTGAAAGAATTGAATAAGGCACAGAAAATATTTACATGTCTAAGTAAAGGAACTAGACCTGACCTAAACTGGTCAGAATTACTGCTACAAGATTAGTTTAGCTTAATCAGATATGAGTAAAATTAATCTTTGATATTTGTACAAGTTGTTAGAATTGATGTTGAGGGGCAGTAAACATGTAAAGAGCGTTCCCCTTTTCATTTTTGAATTACTGTTTGAATTAGTATATCTGAATTAACTTTACATTCATGATTAGATAAATATTTAAGATGACATAACAAAGGTCACATAATAAAGATATGCCAGTTTTCTAAATTGATCATACAGTTTTATTAAAATGAGAAATGTATCACAAAAGATAAAAATATAATGAAGCCTTTTAAAATTGCAAAAATAATGAATCACATAACTATTAACTACTAAATTGATAAATATACTTTGTAAAATATACACATGTCCAAAATTAAAGCCCCACAAAACATTTTCATAAAATAAAGAAAATAATGACAGGGAAGTTTGAGATCTAAGCATGCAATAATACACAATGAGTATTAAATAAATCTAATGACAATCAACACATATATACAGAGAGGGTGTGCAATTCCACATATTGTGAAAAAAGCATGAAAAATAATAATCACTGGAAAAAATCAGTAGACATCACCAATACAGTCAATGCAGAGTAAAGTGACCAGGTAGGGATACACAAGAAGACCAGTGATGAGACATACTCATAATCTGGCTAATGACAACATCTTGGCTCAGATTATTCATTTCCTTGTGAAGTGTCCATCATAATTCATCCAGCATTGAGAGATGTAATTGTGAACCAGCAACATACCTTCCAAAGAAGCCCAACACGTTATCTATCAGGTTCACGTTAGGAGACCTAGCTGGACAGTCCACCAGACAAATATCTTCACTCTGCAGTCATTATTGATACAATGGTAGTCTTGTGGAAGTGAGCATTAATGTTCATTAACTGGAAGTCAGGACTAACAATTCACCAGGAAAGCTGGACATAAAGGTACAAGATCCTGTTGCTATAGTATACAGCAATCAATGCCCCAGGACATTGACTGTGGCCATTGATCATTATACATCACCCTTGCCAGTAAACCACTGCTTCCAAAGGAGTCTCATTCTCTGAGATTGTCAGGCTGATACTGTGTTTTAGGCATCCTTCAGATAAATTGACAACCAATATCACTCTGCAAGCTGAATCATGATTCATTTACAAAGAGAATATGGATCCAGTATGCCTCTCTCCATAAACAATGCAGAAGTTTAAAGCTACCCAGCGAGCATAGTTTGGTTGGTTGTATTAAAGTCGCGCTAGGAACAACGCGAGGGCTAATGGCGACAGATCTCGTAATTTTGAACTTTGGTCAAGTGACAAGGACGATACTAGAGCTGGCACCAGCTCTCCTAGCTTCCAAACCATGCCAATAGGTGGATTTTGGCCCCGACAGATTTAACTTGCATCAGCCCAGTGAGCAGAGATTCAGTTTTTTGCTGTCACTGATGAAGAGTAATGTAGGCTATTTGATATGCATATAATCAATGCTTGACATTCCAATATGTAAATTTCTCTTCAGTTACATATTTTGCATCTTATTAGCATATGTTATGCTATTTTCATTAGATTATTTTCACTGGTCTGCATAAAATAGCTTAATATGTAGGTACTTCAGATCTTAATTTTGGACATGTGTGTTTATAAAGCAAATAAATATGTAACAAATTAATACAAAGAATTCAAATGTTCTATGAAGTTCACCATGAGTAAATGCAATATAAAATATCCAAACCTACTAGAAAAAAAAATAGGGAAAATCTATTTGATCAAACTGCATTTATATTAAATAATTAATACACGCAAATATTTGATCCCATGAAATTCCCCCCCCCCCAAGATTTGAAACAATTATGAAAATATTATACAAACTATAAAAATTATTTAAGAAAATGCTGAATATATCAAATAAAAAAAATTTTGTTGCTGACAATGGGATTCGATGTGACCTATTTGTCAATAAACCTGTGTCATACAAATATTCACAATTATTTTTTATCACACACATATATGTGACATTAATATAAAACAATATACTCAAAAATTTTACATTGAAAAATTCAGTGTAAGGAAAACAAGAAAAGAAACTTACCACTAGATACCACAAAGTATCAATTTATCCTGAGAATGTCCTTAAAAGGTACACAATGTTTGTCAATCAAACCAAATTGTTTTCCCCCTTCAGATAACCTTTACACTTGAATAATAGTAATTGGAAAAATTCCAGATCTGAAAGGGATTAAAATATGTTATAAAGATAAAAAAAAAAAATAACAAAGAACAATTATAATTGAAAATTAATAAATGAGAAATTAAATTTAAGCAAAAAATTAAAAGTTAGGTTTAAAAAATAGCTTATTTATAATCATTCAAATTGCTGGATGCTAATATTTGGCCATTTTGTTAGTGATATACTGCATGATACATTAATGAAGATTCCATAAAAACTTTAATATGGCTTCATAGCAGACTATGAGTATATAAAATTTTTTGACTTGCATCTTTTTTACATATCATTTCATCTTGTTACATTATAATAAAAAGTAAGGTACTTTTTAGTGAAGTCAAATCTACATATTTTCCAAAGCCCAATTAATTCATTTCTTTCACTATCTCTTTTGCTCAATACTGTTTGAGATATTCTGCAATTCTTTTTTGGTTTTTTCCCCTCTAGTTTTCAAATAAGATCCCTAGATTCAGCATGGAATTGGCAAATTTATTGCTCAGAAAGAAACCAAACTCAAGTCCTCACAAAGAACAAAAAAAAATCCACGCAAAAAAAGCATCCAAGTGACAGAGTTTATTATAATTTAATCAAAACTAATGATTATTACAGTTTTAATGTTACAAGGGTGCTCAAATGAAAAGGTACAAAATGTCACTGCAAGTATAAATGATGACTTTATTCAGAGTATACACCATAGGCTGGAGCACAACCATCCAATTGATTAATCAGCCGAAGAATTCCTTATTTCCAGAATTCCTATGGTCAAGTTGAGACCCAGTCCTTCACAGCATCCTTGAGTTCGTTGTCTAAGTTGAAACACTTCCCCTTTCAGGTGTTTTCTTAGAGGACCAAACATACAGAAATAACAGGACAACATGTCTGAGTTGTAGGGTAGATGGTCAAGCTACTCCTACTTGAACTTGGCCAGTTCCGCCTGTGACCCTGGAGACACACAGTCTTCCACATATACAGTCACAATCCAGCAATGAATAGCGGCCTATTTAACACCTTACACTGTTTGAAATTAGATAACGCCTTGCTGCTCCTCAATTGTGTAATTTTGCAATGTGAATGCCATCGTGTATGTTCTCACATGCACTGCCATGTCAATTGGACGGCACTCTTTATAAGAATTTCAGCGCTCTCCTGCACATGCGGATGCCCACACATACTCTGATCCATGCCGGAGACTCCACTCACATCCATAGATGTCTCTCTATGTTCTCCCATAGCGGCATAGGCAAATATGTTAATGGTTACATTATTACGATGTTTCGTACATTTTGATTTGAACACCCCTTGTAAAAAGTTTACATAAATATTTGCTTCCCTTAATTTTCTAGTCATAAAATAAGATTAATATCAAGATATTAATTCTTATATCAAACATACAAATATCACAAATGTACATGTACATCTAAAGCATCTTCTATATACATACACTTATACAAGAGAAGGATCTATGCTTTTAAATATTACATTTAATATTAATCTTGGATCTCTTAAGTTTAGGATATAATTAAAATTAAAGACAAGATTAAATTACTACTAAAATAAAAAAATTGCTACTCTTTTGCTCAAACGAAATAATGAAAAGCAATGCAAAATATGTAAAATGTATTCAATTAAAATATTTGTTTGATTTTGAGACTCAGGTGTCGAATACAAAGATTTAAGCTATATTTATATACTTATAAATTTCATATCAGATGAAAATTACAGAAGTATCCCAAAAATTTCTATATTTCAAAAAATACGCATTTAATTTTTATTAAATGAATACATTAATTACAAATAAAAAAATTTAGGAACCATCAAAAATCTTTGAGAAATATTTAAAAATAAATTTATAACATGCGCAAAATAATAATAGCTTTCAAATCAAATACAGTTATTATGTAACTACTTTTAAACTGTTTCTAAGTTAATATCTTACGTTAAACTGCTAATATAGATACATTTATCAAACATAAAAAGGTACATATATTATAAAATATAACATATCATTTAAACCACATGCTCAAAAGTTACGACCTATATTACACTTTAAATTACATCTCACGGGAAAAAATTTTAAAATCAAAACAAATGTCAACATAGAACTTCACTTCACTTGAAAAAGCGTAAAGTATCCAATTTAATTGCAAATTTAGAAATTTATAATGAAAAGGCACTTAGTTACTATCAAAATTTATTGAAAATTGATTTTTAAGATGGTGATTTTAAACTTAGAGTTTAAATACTTGAATGAACACTCTTTGTATTTTTTGTCAAAGTAGCTTAAAAATCACATGATGCTAGTTTTTATTTATTCAAAAATGAAGAACATTAGATTGTTATCAGATCAATAAACTAGGAAAAGTTCCTTCATTTAAGACTTAATTTTTAATTTTATATAAATTTCTTTGATGTATGCGTGCTTGGCTTCTTCTCTTCAACTCCTCATTTTTTTAAGTGTTCTATTATCTTCTCCTGCTCCCTGTGTCATTCTACTTTCCTCAAAATTAGACTTTTTTCTGAATTAAAAAAAATATCTCGTTTTCATTTTAAAAGAATTTATTGTACATTTTAAAAAATAATTTATCTTTTTAATTGAAGTAATTCCTCTAATATTGGACTTTAAGCAATGCTTTAGAAATAAATTTTTGATGTGAGAGGATTTTAGATTTGATTCCTTTTCATAAAAATTTCACATTATGATAGCTAGCAATAAAAAAAGGGCTCTTTATAGATATTTTGTTGATTTGGTTACCTAGAATGTAGTTTCCTTAGATTTTAATAAGTTTTTACTTCAGTTAAGATGAGATACCTTTGTTGTCATATTAACTCATCTCATTTGTTGTCATTAACATCTTTTAGTGTGTGGTATATTAAAATTTAAAAAAATGCTCACATGTGACAAAAGATCGAGATTTTTTAAAACGAAATAAATATAGTATGGTAACAGGGAATTTATAACAAAAGTTAAAAAATCATAATAAAAGAACGACATTTTTGAACCCATCAAAATAGAAAATAAATAAATAATAAATACAAAAATTCACTTTGTAATCCTTCCAATGTTGTAATTATTTCAGGACGAAATAATGAACAGCCGGGATGGTTTCAGGAACAAATATTACATCAATCAATAACTCCCGAGACTAACCCAGAGATGGCGCTCGTAGTAAACCAGCAACCAGGTCTTTCTAGAGTACTAACCTTTGCTTGAAACGTGTCAAAATTTTAAGTCGATCGGACCAGAAAAGCTGAGTTATCGAGGTTGGAGTAAAGTCGTTTTGTAGTTTGTTTAAAAAATGGAAAAAACCGAGTTTCGTGTTCTGATAAAACATTGTTTTTTAATGGGTAAAAACACCGTGCAAGCGAAACAATGGATGTTACCCGGACGAATGCGAAAAATGTTACCCGGACTCTTGTCCATCAAAAGCAACGATTTGTCGGTGGTTTGCCGAGTTTAAACGTGGTCGTACCGACACAAATGACGCGGAACGCTCGGGTAGACATGTGGAAGCCGTTACACCGGAAAATGTGAGTGAAGTGACAAAAATTATAATGAAAGATCACAAAGTGAAGCTCCGTGAGATTGCTGAGATGACACAGATATCATATGGAAGTGTATTTACTGAAAAAGGTTTTTTGAAGTGAAGTGAAAAAGGTTTTTCCAAGTGGGTGTCGCGATTGCTTTCGATGGAACAAAAACAGCAACGAGTCGATGATCTCAGAAAAGCCGTTTATCGCATATTTACTTGCAACAAAAGATTTCTTGCGAAAAAGAGAAAGAAAAGAAAATTTTGAAGAAAAAGATTTGGAAAGGTTGAACGATTGTATCACCCTAAAAGGTGATTAACAAAAGGTGTTATGTTGATGAATAAAAAAAAATTGCAAAAAAAATGTTGTTTTCAATGTTAGACTCGGGAGTTATTGATTGATGTGTTATTATTTAATGCTCGACACGTTCCACAACACAAGACAGGATACAAACACATAAATAAAACACAGATTCAAACATCACTCCATCTTTCTTTTTAACCAAGTCTCTCGCCTTCGATCAAGCTTGCACTCGCTAGTCATCCTTCTCACCTTTTAAAATGAAAAGTTCTAAGCCTTTCTTTTGTAATGATTATCAATTCTTTGGCATGATAAAAATCAAAATGATCAAATATGAATTTTATTGTACAAAGCATAAATAAAATGAAACCATAAATGTAAAAATTAAAAGCTGCATTGATTCAATTTTTAACAGGGAAAAATTTGTTGGCAGGGTGAAAAGATTTTCGTGTTTGAGTCGGCAAGTGCTAAAAAATACAATAAATGCATATAATGTTGCAACACTTATACTTTATGGAATGTATAATTCCAATAGCACTTCACAATTATACAAACCTCATAACTGATGCTAATATGGGAGAAATATATGTTAGCAATATGCTAAGAACTTTCTTAAAATAATTTTCTAAGAAAAATCTTTTCTGAAAAATAAATAAAACGAGAATGATTTTAGAAACTAGCCTTGCAAATTATCAAGCTTGAATTTATGAAGCAGATGCTCAAATAGTGAGAAAAAAATGCAACACAAGACAAAAAAGGAATTTCTTTTAAAGAAGCAATTCTCTGCAATATCTGACAAATACAACACTTCTTCGTAAAATAAAATTGAACTCTTATAGATAATTTTGAATATAAATACTTTTTTAAAAGATACAGAATAAATAAAACTTTTCTCTTTCAGTCTAAAAGGACTCATGTTCACAGCTTTGATAAAACATTCAAGCACTACAAATTCCACAACGCAATATACTCTAGAAGACGGCCACAAGTTAGCCGTTTGCTCTTGAGAGTGTATGTTGATCTTGTTGCCAAAATGCTTAACAACAATTCATTTATAAGCAACAGTGTCAAAAAAACAATGACATTCTTATCATTCTAACCAAATTATACTATAATACTTTCTAACATTTAAACTATGCTTATTTAAATATTTATTACAATTGATAGACCAATATAGTTTGAATAACTTTAGTGAAAACACAAAATAAAATTTTAAGAAACTGGTGCAGAAAAATCAATTAAACAACAATTATACTCAAGGAACGAGATCTTTAAAATCACACAAAAATAGAATTTTCTGAAAACTATAAATATATCAAGTATGGAAAAAGTAAAATAACTAGATTTGAAACATTATATAAATCAAAGTATGATTATTGCAAGCAAGGATTTTCACTCACTCACAGAAATATCGGATGTTATTTCTTCCACACAAATCGAGTACTTCACACAAAAGACGATGAATTCGAATTCTTGCTTTAAGATATCTTGGGTGATATTTCTTCTATTTTACTTTAAATATTGGGTGATATTTTTTTTTTCCAAATATAAATCATGCAATCTTCCACTTTAAATATTGGGTGATATTTTTTTTTCCAAATATAAATCACGCAATCTTCCACTTTAAATATCGGATGATATTTCTTCTACTTCACTTTAAATAAATATTGGATGATAGTTCTCCAAATATAAATCCCGCAATCTTTCACTTTAAATATCAGATAATATTTCTTCTATTTCATTTTAAATATCGGATGATATTTCTTAACGAAACGAGCACTTCACATAGCACTTTCGAAATAAGTGTTGGGGCGACACACACAGAAACTTGTACACACGTAGTGAACCGATCAAAGGGGGGGGGAAATGTCCGACGAGTCATGCCACAACTTTAACTAAAAATTTTCTCTACTTGTGACTAATTTTATTTTGATCAAATAGCCGTACTGGACAAAATTCTGAAGATGTAATTACGAGGGGGGGGGGAGATGTTATTATGGGATTACGAGTAATTTACTCTATTTCTACGTAAAATTGTTTACTTTTGATCATGAGCACATATCTACTGTCTCTGGTAGGTTTGCGAACAAAATCATAAGTTATCACTTTTGCCGAGGCTTTTATCCCTTTTCAATCATAATTTTTAACATGGTCCGAAGTTCCTTTTGACTGTACTTCTTAAGAAATAAATTCAAATTTCATTTAACCACTGAATATGGGCATTGAAGAGATCAAATATACTTTTTTTGCGAGTAGATTAAGTAACGAATATGCGAAATTTAATTAATTTAGTCAAAAATACCTGTAAAATAGACAAAAATGAATCAAATAAGCATATAAAGCCCCCTAAAATATTTGTAAATCTACAGATTTCAATAAAATAATACTCTGTCAACCGATAAAAATTAATGTTTTAGAATGGTATTTTTGTATAATATCAAGATGTTTTCTTGTTATTTTCAATATATCTCGTTGACAAAATTACATTAAAGATTTTTAAAACATAATAAAAAAAGTAACATAAAAATTGCCCCAGAAAAGTCTCCATAAAAATCTGTATATGTTAGTTAACATTGTGTCCTTAATTTATTACTTGATAGGATATCCTTTATCATGTACAAGAGAGTTTAAATGCCTAAATATAGATTTCATTATTTTTTTAAATATAATTTCTGTATCGATGTTCCTCCATTTTGTTTACAGTTTTTAGTTCTGTTTTCGTTTCAATGGCATGTTTTCTTATTTTAACTTCTAAATATGTTCTGTGATTTAAATTGAGAGACTGGTGTGGTGTTATACAGGAACCAGAGGCGAACGGTGAAATATCTTGATAAAAAAAAAAAAAAAAAAAGGTTGTTTCCTGCACTCAAATATTGGATTGATAACTTTAAATTGTCCTTTCAAATATTTAAATAAAGAGCATGATTCATTATACCATCAATAAATATCAAATTACTTAATCCTGATGGTGACATGCACTCCCAAACAAGGACACCTCCATTGTCACACTTAGCTATTCAAGGAAATCTTAGACTTCCTTCCCAAAATCAATCACAAATTAGCCCGAAACGTATTAAAATAATATCTTAGATGATTTGTAGATGAAAGCGAATTTAGCATTTTTGCTTGTGACGAATATATAATTACATGGAGAAGAAAAAACAAGGAATCTGATCTCCAAAATATAACTAGCTGGAACAGTAAATCATTGCAATGGAGGTGTCCTCGTGTCGGGGTGCATGTCACCATCAGAATTAAATAATTTGGTATTTGTTGATAGCAAAATGAATCATGCTTTTCATTTAAATATTTTAAAGGTCAGTTTAAAATTATCAGCCCCAAAATTTGGGTGTAGGAAGTAAATTTATTTCTTATTAAGATAACGACCGCACATGGCTTCAAACATTTGCCTCTGTTGTCTCTATAATTGTTCCACTGGTTCTGTAAACACCCCTTCAGTCACCCAATAAATCGCAATAGATCATTTTTGGAGAGAAATGGAAGCTTGAGAAGGCATGCCATTAAAAAATTACAACTGAAAAAACTGAAAACTTTGAATACCGATGAACAGAGAACACCTTCAGAGAAATTATGGGGAAAAAAACCTGGGGAATTCTATAGCCTGATGTTCAAAAGCTTTTGTGGATTCTAAAGGATATCTTACTAAGTTCTAAATCAAGGAAATATTAAAATACTTACTAACTTGTAGATATTTTTTTTGAAGTGCACGAAGGCTTTAATGAGGCAATTTTCTGTTTTTTTTTATTTATTTATTTGCTTATTTATTTTTTACAAAATAAAAATTACATTATGTTTTAAGAAATATTTCATGTAGATTTGTTAACAACAAAAGTTATAGATATTATAAAAGAATACCATACTGAAATATTAATTTTTGTCAGTCGATAGAGCAGTATTTTATTGAAATTTGTAAATTGTATTAAATACTGCATTGTATTAAATACTGATGAATCCGAGACCGACTGGTGGTTTGATTTTAACTCATTATAGGACAAAAGCGCATAAACGTATTTTTTCAAACAGAAAAAAAAAAAAAAAAAATATTAGGCCACAGACAATACTTAGCATTTCTGGTTTTACAATATTGTTAATTTTAAAAGTTCATAAGGTTTGAGTAATTTTTAATTAAAAGTAAGAATTAATCTGCGAGTAAAAAATTATGAAAACGCAAAATTTTAATTAACTATGCACATCTTCAGAAAGGTATTTTTTTATTTTAGTAATTTTACAATTAAAGTTTTTTTTTTTCTCGATCTCACATAAAATAAATACTCATTATTCAACACATACAAAAATGTGTTTTAGAATCAACTCCTTTTCCTTATCCTTATATTTTTCAATGTTTCCTTACGTTTTAGAATCAACCCTCACAATTATATCTAAATGTGAACGATATGTATACGCATCTTTGGCTAAAAGCGGTGTCATACTAAACTGCAAGAATATTTAAAGCTCAACAAAAATTATCAGCATCTAGGTTGTTTTGATAATTTCCATTCTAAAAATAGTCTGTTTTAATGTTTCCCTCTCAATATTTTGAAATACTATCACCCAGAAGTGTTAATTCCGAATATGTAACATTAAAATTCTGTATGATTCTTTCGTTTTGGCCAAAAGTGTCCAAACACAATAGCTTGTTTTCTCTTAAATATTGTAATTGTTTTGTTTTGTGCTAAATTAAACTTATTAATAGCATTTTAAATGTTCTTCATAAATTTGTTTTGTGAAAATTACGAAAACGTACCACTTAGACTTGTAATGAGACAAGTAAAATCTATAATAGCATAAAATCTATTTAAGATCCTACATCAAAATAAGACTTGTTTCAAATGTCTTTCAAAATACAATATTTTTGAGTTTTGTAGTAATTTTGTAAAAGTTATAAAAAAAAGTAGCATTAGTAGTAGATTTTTCAATTATTCTTTTGCTATAAAAATATTAAATGCTTTTGCCTAAAATTCACAATACATCATACGATATGAAATGAATTCAAATTCTTATCTTCCAGCATTTACTTCAATATATTTATTTTGAATATACAGTAGAACCCGGATCCATCATTTTTCGTGGGGTGCGTGAAAAAAAAATCGATGAATGCGGGATTTGGTTTGATTGAATTAACACAGTACTAGAAGCAACACGAGGGCAAAAAGCGATGTACTTCGTAATTTTGAACCTCTGCCAAGTGACGAGGAAGACACCTGAGCTGGTACTCCCTCTCCTAACTTCCACACCACGCCAATGGAAGGACTTTGGGCTCCGACAGATTTAACGTGCATCAGCTCTAGATACACGGTGAGTCTTTAGTGGTATCAAGGGCTGAATGCCGAAAACGATGAATACGGGTTAAAGTCAAAACACATAAAATCCATGTTTATGCATTAATACACCTAATGCAACCAGTATAATGACAAATACTCTAATTTGTTACTTACCAAACTATAAAAGAAATAAACAGAAGTTGTAGAAAATTTAGTGATATTTATTTAAAATAATCAGCAAATTTATGCTAGGTTTTGCGCTAATTTTTTAAAATTACACAGCAAATTTCCAAAATTTACAACATTTTTCTGGTCTTTTTCTATAATTTCATGTGCTTATATAAAAGTTCATACTGTTTCAAATGTCGCAATTGCGACAGACAGACTTGGCACTAGAGTAGGCCCAGCCTCATCGACCTCTGCTTCTTCGCCATTTTTTTTATTTTTCGCATCACACACATTTCTTCTATGCTCAGAATACAGCATGTCGCAATGGCTTGATCAATGGAAATATAATCACTAAATTTCCCACCAGACACATCCTCTGCTACACGCAACCACTCTTCATCTGCATTATCATTATCATTATTTTCTTGCCCTTTTGTTGGGCATTCTTCATGATTTTTTCGCACGTAACTGCATTTCACAAAACTGTTCTGGATGGCCGAAGTGGTTATTTCATGCCGTGCTGAAAGTACAAAATGAATAGCCTGAAGAATGTCCGTTTTTAGAGTAGGTTCTTTTGCTTCTTCCATAAAACATACAGATATTTGAACTAGCTTTCTTCTGTAAAATTGTTTAAAACAGTCGATTATCCCGGCATCAAGTTGCTGTATGACAGGTGTACAATTTGCTGTATGACAGGTGTACAATTTGCTGTATGACAGGTGTACAATTTGCTGGAAAAAATGATTTTTACGTTTTTCAAAGACGACACGTCTGGTGAGTGCGCTGAACAATTGTCAATAAATAGAATAATTTTCCTTTTTTGGGCGCCGACTGATCTATCAAAATCATGGAAACATTATGAATAATTTGCACGAGTATGTAGTCTCTGTTTTTATCGAATATCTTTGGAATTAATTATTAGATTTGAATGAGATTTGGAACATTTGTTGTTTAAGCGATTCTCGACCTAATTTTTTCCAAAAAAAGAATCCATAATAGGAAAAATTATTTTTAGATGTTAATTAATTCCGTTATTTAAATTTATTAATTTATCGATATCATAATTTAGTTCATTTTACGTCAAAAGCATAGATATCAATTTTATTGAGCCGCGATGAAAATTGATCATCATGAAACAAGAGAATGCGGACAAAAGATTGAAATTTTAAATATCTGTATTGGAAATTCAACACCTAAATGCGAACAAGTAGTATTCATACATATTTATGGAATGCAAACGTATTGCTTCCCCAAAAGCATACTATAAGTAAGCATACATGACACACACATTCAAGAATCTTTTTATTACAGCATCCTGATACTCAAAAATTCAGAATGTAATACCACACATCTAAGTAGCGATTCATAATCATTTGAAAAGATTTTCAATGATTCGGAAGAAATGATTGCATCTGCTGCAAAACACGAGAAAATGGTGAGAAAGGCCTGATGAAGTCCTTGAAATAAATAAATAAATAAAAAAGGGTGGTGGGAATATGCTTACATTTCACACATCAGTGAGGATGAGGGTGAAGCTTTATGGTGCAAGAGCCAGAAATGTCCATGCTGCTCCAAACAAGGTGTAACTGTGATCTAGACGTTTGAATGAATGATTGAATGATAGTATTTGTTACGACGAAAAAGCCAAATATGGCTATGCTGCGCCAAACAAATTAAGTGAGAGAGAGAAAGGCTAGTAAAGTGTAAAACTGTGATCGAGACGTGCGAAAATAGAGAAAAGGTAAGGTTTTGGTTGACAAAAAGGATGTTCGAAAATAGAGAAGGATCACTAGGATATTCCGGGAGCGTGACACCAATATTTACCAAAGACAGTAAATCCCTTGAGAAAGGAAAAGGATCACTAGGGTGCCTCGGGGTCATGATACCCGTACTTTCCTAAAGAAAACAAGTCCCCGAGGTCCCCTGATATAATCCCCAGGGGAAGGGGCCCCGGCTATACTTCCAGACACTGGGTATACATTTTAGTCGCCTCTTACGACTTGCATGAGTTACAATGGGATTATTCTTTCACACCCGGTCACCACACAGGTAGTCACACACCACCCGGTCACTACATCAGTGAAGCACCTGAAATAAATTTGGAATTATACAATCAACGGAGTAGATATATAAAACTGATTAACGAATAAGCTTTCAAATTTATATATATAAGATATTATTGTACATGATGCGATCTTTTATTTGTAATTCTATTTCTAAAAAAATCACTTTTTTCCGCGCTACAATTTGTAGGAATCAGTTTTAGATGTTCCGGTTTTAGAGTAAAGTAAAGCTTAAGTTTACTATTTTAAACGAAACTTATTAAATGTACATAAAAATGTAAGAAATAAGATGTATTATCGATATGGTTTTGTTCATATTGCTCGTGGTAGATTGTCTCTTGCAGTGTAGAAAAGATCCGCGCACTGAATTGCTCGTAGCAGGTTCTTTCCGAGTAAATCCCTATTTATTCAGGGACTATCCAGCGAACACATTCTATTTCATTCTAACAGGAACTATCAACACTTATAAAAATATTATAGAACCAACTCAAAATTCACACAATCAGGGCCAGCAATCCCAAAATCGCATTCGCACAAATCGTCTACATACATTAATATACATTCTCAATGTACACCTTCCTGATACACACAATGGAGGAAATATATATCCTTCAGAGAATATCCTAGAAGTCTTTAGACTGAACTAGGACGATTTGACAACCAAATTTGCTGCCGAGGTTGCATTTGCTTTTACAACATTTGTTACAGGCATATTTCCTCCTTGTCAGTAAAATGGTTTTTTCCACCGTAGTTGTTCCTCAGGGAAGACAACAAAGTCCGAATGTAAGCGTAATAGAAATAAATTAAAAAATTACAAAAAGTTTCTTCTGGAGAGAGTGATGGTTTATGGTGCAAGAACCGAACATGGCTATATTTCCCTGACTCTTGTGCAACTAGGATCTAGATGTAGGGAATATAGAAGAAAAAGGGGGCAAATAGTTGACAAGAAGGAGGATCGAAAGAGAGAATAGCCAGGGAATCGTGTGCTGACGCGTCACCTGTGTTTACCAAAGGTAGTATAAACCCAATGAGAAAGAAAAACATAACTAGGTACCTCAGGCTCATGATTCCTGTAATTATCTAAAGAAGGCAAGCTCCTAAAAGTAGTAGGTTCTCCTTGCAGAAATCTCTTAACTAAACCTTTCCATTCAACGAATCATAATTTTCATACAATAACAGCCTAATTAGAGTGTTAAATTTCTCATAATTCATAATACAATTTAAATTAGGCTTATCAAACAGTAGTCAGAATACTTTAATCATATCTCCAACGTACATTCACCTGAATAGATCTTCAAAATCATAATTAAAAATTAAATTTTTTTTTTGTCTTTCATATAATCAATAAGATATCTACAATTTTTAATGATAGCAGTATTACTAAAGTTATTCATAGTTTCTTGTAAGCTGGGATATAATTTTTTTCTGAATATAGTTATATAAATTTTAAAACCATTCGTAACGATACGAAATTTAACATGAATATTATGAATCTTAGGTGTTAAAAAATGAGGAAATGTATTATCTCCAAGATGAATTCCGAGTTTTTCTTTTATTATTTTTTTTTTAGAAATCTGAAAATCGCTTATGGATTTCGGTATAACCAAATTCTGTTTCATGAAATGTATTATCTTGAAAACGCTTGATATATATATATATATATATATATATATATACACTCAGATATACATGAGCGAGGATTTCCAGATTTGTAGCGCCTTCTTACACCAGAGTGCGCCACGAACCAGACCTCTGTTTTGTAGCCTCAAAGGTAAGGTGACTAGACGTCCCTCTTTTAGCAGGAAGAAAGAATGCACGACAAGCTAGGGAACGGCGGAAGAACGGGAAGGGAATATATGGTTTTCGGCTTCCATGTAACTATTTCACCAGGATATGAGTTTTATATTATTTTTGTAAATTTTATAATGTTAAACTTTAATAATAAAAATAATTGTTGAGAACTGATTATCAGGAACTGTTTATCAAAGTTCGCCTTGATTAGTTGCTGGAATACGAGTGCGGCAGCGTTGATTTGAATTCTGGACCAGTGGGTCCGATGAAAAGTTGATCGCATTTTGTCACGCCCTAACCAACTGGGCTACAAAGATGTCTGATCGGGCTAGTTAATAAGGCATTTTAACCTCTGGCGCTGCTGTAGAAGGGAGTCGCTACACGACCACCATTGTTTGGACTTAATGAACAGTGGCATTTTTCGGCATTGGCAGCGACGAAAAAAATTTGTAGCAATAAAATGAAGAGAGGACATTTTGTACTCTTTCGCAGATTTTATTCTTATGGCGACATGTTCCGCTAGTGATCTAGCATCATTTGGAACATTGTTGTAAAGGAATTACATCTAATACAAAAATTGGAAACAGAAGGGAGTTTTAGAGAGGAGAAGAGTCACGGTGTAAGGAGTTTGTTGGTCGTTCACGAAGTAACTCCTTCGCGTATTGAGTTTTGTAACTGTCTCTCATACGATACACATCGTACTGCATGCTAGTGCTAGTTAAACAAGTGATGTCAACAAATAAGCCATTCGGATGATTTAAGTAAGTAATTTATTTAGGTACCAAATTTTTAATCAAGACCCCTCCCCCTGTCAATAGTGTCCCGCTTTTCGAATGTTAAAATCTGGTCACCTTACTCAAGGGGGGGGGTGTCACACCTTGATAACCAGAGGCAAGGGAGAGGTCATGGTGTTAGGATGTACAATTCGATAACTCGAAAGAATTTTGTAATATATAAACCCTTGTCTAAATTTTGTTTTGTAAATAATCTGTGCAGATCATATCCTTTAATTAAAATAATATCTTTGAAAAATCCATTCTCTTCATTAAATCCAGAACCTCCCCTGGACAAATAATAAAACGAGTCATTAATCCCTTTTTCTGTTGTTAGAATTCTCTTTTATATATATATATATATATATATATATATATACACAATACTCTATCTATATTCTAGCACTTCATCTATCCTGCGTTATTAAATAGGAAAATTATTTTATGCCTTTTATTTCAATGGAATAATATAAGCTTTTCTTATCAATACAAATCAGTAAATGTTTTGTAGTTGTAGTTATTTTATATGTTTAACACTTTATATTTGCGTGAAATGTATTAAGCTTTATGCAATAACACAAAGCTTTTGCTGCTTAAATTCGTTATTATTGATGATTTTCCAGTAATTCGACGGTACTCTGGTCCAATATCTACTGGATTACCGAGAGAGTAATCTATCTCTATATATATGGTTACAGATTCTTTAAAATTAATTATAATAAATCGATTTTTTATTACTGTTACACACACATTTATATATATATATATAAACTTAAAAAATCTTTCTTCTCCTTTACATAAAAAAAATGACATCGATGTAAGTCTGTAGCGAATTTCTTATTTAGAACACACACAAAAAAAAAAAAAAAAAAAATAGAAATGCCATTTTCTTTCTAAGAGCATTTACTTTTACTGCAAAAGAAGAAATAATCGATACAGGAATCCGGTTAAATTAAAGAATTATGCGAGTAATTAAGTATCAATTAAGGGAAAGAATTGTCTCGAAGCAATATCCATTTTTTTTTTTTTTGGCGGAGTTATTTGCACGAATTCTGGAAGAACGGTTCGCCATCTTCTTCCTTACCACTAATTAAAGTGCCTGTGCCTCCGGAAATCTGGGTGTAACTCTTGGAACATGCATTTTGTGTTTCCAGCAGAAGTCGTAATGGGGCTAATAGAACTACCAGGTTATTAAGAAAGCCATAATTACCTTCTGTATTGACAGGCTTATTTAGAAGATGTGATGAAAAATTTGGGTGGATTCCGTGCTACTCTTTGTTTAAGTAGGAGGGGAAAAAAAGTGTAGTATTGGGAATACGTTGAAACAAATTGACTATTCCCGTGTCTGTGAACGTTATTGTTTTCATTAGAGACGTTGGTACTTAATGAAATAAGTTTTGGATTTATAATTAGCGCATTTTTATAGGAAATGTTTTATTTTAGGGACATTTCTAATTTGCTCCGCTTAATAATTCACGAACGCTAAGGCTTTTGATTTTAAATATTTAAATACACGAGGTCTGAATTAAATGATTTAACATACTCATATTAATACAGATAGATTTCGCCTAGAACAAAAACTAATATTGCTCCGTCATTTTTCAACAGATTTCAAAAATTCAAAGGGAGTCAAAAACTCATTAAAATGAGAACCGTTCAAGCAGAAAAATTTTGGTAAAAAAATAATTATATCTGTTAAAAAAAATACGTGATAATTGTGAAAAGGTGCAAGGGAAGCCCTTTTAAATCCCCCCCCCCCAAAAAAAAAAATTGCAGATTGCTAAGGTTTTTAATTTATATATTTAAAATTTATGGGGTCAAAATTGAATAATTTAATAAACCTTCTTAAATGTTAAAGTTCTGAAGTTATAAATTTTTAAGAATAAAAATACAAGAATCATACTTAAATAAATATCATGTAAGCTGAATATCTTTTACTACATTGATAGTTACAAATCTGCAATGATGTTTCCTTGCAACGTTACTCTTATGTAGGAAATAAGACACTTTTCGAGATTTCATCGGACATCCAGGAAGAGTTACAAGATGATTTTAATGATGATCCTTATGGCGACAAAATGAAGGTTCTCGAAAGTTCAGGTATTTTCCCGATATCTGCATTAGGAAAGGAATCTTAGGATTTTCCCAAATTTTTCCTGTGACGTCATACCTGGGAGGAGTGAGTGTGTGTGTGAATGTAAAGTTTATTGGCGCAAGAGCCAGATTTGGCTATGCTGCGCCAAACAAGATTAAACTGTGGTCTAGACGTGAGATACCTGGGAGGAACTGTATGTACGCTGAGATACGAAGTGAAGTACTGGCGAAGGGAAGCCGGGGGCGCGTCCCCCGTGTTTACCAAAGACAGTTAATCTGTTGGAGTTTGCCTTCGAAGTGCAGAGATTAGTCCCGATGGGAACCAATAAGATGAGCTGAACGCTATTGAAAGTGATAAAAATGTTATTACAAGTGTTATTTTGTATCTGTTTGTGGTACTGATCTGTACAAGTGCCGTATTTGTTCTCGTTGCATCACACATCTGTACAAGTTTGTTATTTATGGTTCGTCATTTCATGAATAGTGTACATAAAGCGTCATTTGCTGTTATAATCCATGTTTGACTGTTTCTACCGTTTTAGTAACGTTCCTATCGTTTTAATTCAATTAGGAAAATGACAGAAATTTGCCATATTGAACTGATCTAAATTAGATATATTTATTCAAGTGTCTACGAATTGTTCCAAATTAAATTTTGTACAAAAACCGCATTAAATCTGATAAATACAGTTATCTGTAGACTTCCTTTTTTCGAATAAAAGTATTTAAATATTTTTCACTATGAAATGAACAGTTCGTTTTCTGATATACAGAATACACGTTTAATTCGTTTCATGAAAAAAAAATTGTCGTTATAATAAATAAAAATAGTTAAGCCACGATTTCATCTTACTGTTTGTTTCTTCAAAGAGAAGATTGAATCAGTGTATTAATTTTTAAACATTTCTTTACGCTAATATTTTAATTAAAATAAACTAGTTATGAATTGTGTTTAAATGTGTCGTGGAAAAAATAATTACAGTTTTTAAAAAAAATTCTTGGAAATGTTTCGGTCTATAATTCTTTTCCAGCTGCATTTATTTCAATAAATATAAAATAATAATTCTGTGAATAATTCTTTTTGGGATACCTACTGCTAATCAATTTAGTTTTATGTTTATAAATTAACGAACTTCTTTGTAAAGACATTTGTTTCAATTGTTCATAAGTTTATTCACACAAGTATATTCCTTGTTTATTATTTAAGCCAAAATTTTAAATTTATTACTGCATTGAAAACAAATAACCCATTGGAAAGCAATTCGATGGTAGTTTATGGTGATGTTTGCACAGACTGAGCTATTTATCTGAGGATCCGCAGATATTCTTGAATAATTGAGCCGGTAGGTTATTCTTCTCTGGCCAGTTATTAGGCGCTTTAACTCCTGGATGAAAAGTCGCAGCAAAAAGTTTTCTATTGAAAGTGTTGATTTATTTCCAAAATTGTAACTTCATACTTCATCCATGAATTTGCAATCGATAACATTTCCCCCTAAATCTGGAGTTTTACAAAAGAAACCGAAAAATAATTCTTAAGTTTTAATTGTTGATTTAATATGTTATGTTTCAGTATTTTGTATGACAATATCAATACGATTTATAATAATTCTTTATAATATTTTATTAACTGGGTTTAGAATTTATATTTTAACTTTTTCATAAAATACTTTGTAATTTGTCTATAAAAGGTTTCCTTTAGAATGTTTGCAAAACATTTATTTTCAGACTTTTTTACTGATTTATTATCATATTTTTGTTTCTTAAATTTCATAATTATTTTCATTTGAATGCAATAACAAAATTAACAGGATTCGAATGTTTAAAATTACGACACTTGCTTAGAATTATACTGTAGAATTATTATTATCTTACAACAATCAATGATTTTATGAAACGTTTTGTTTCGTGTGTTTCAAATTTCAATAAAATAGTTTTATAGAAAATATCTAATTGTACAAATAGAAAAAAAGTTATGTAATTAAATAATTATACAACCAACAAATATAATTATTCGAAAAATATTTGTGACAATTCTCTTAATAGCTTTTTAAAAGCTATTTTTATAATTTAATTTAAAATTCTCTCCCAAACTGAATATAATAAAAATCAACCAAAAAACAACACTTGTGATATTATGCTGCTTCATCATTGAAATTTTTTCGATACAAAAATGGTAAATGAAAGATAAGTTAAGAAGCAAAAAATTTATTAACTTTTGTTGACTCGATCTTGCCTCAATGGTTGGAGAGCCTTTTTTTTTTTTTTTTTTTTTTTTTGCCATTCAATGCAGCTGTTAAATAAAACTCGTGCAACATTATTGTATATTCGAATATTCTCCTACATTGTTAGTGTTATTGATTAAGGCTCCCATCTACCCACCATTTTGATTTCATCAGCTTAATGTTAATCCTATGGAATTTCGACTTGAATTCTCCTATCTTTACTATTTGATCAATTTGAATGTATCCAAAAGAGCAAAAAATAATGAATGCTTCTGTGGAATTACTTTTGCCTCCAATTTTTAAAAATATTTTAAAACATTCTTTAAAGACCGGAAAACTGAAAACCGAATAGTTAAAATAAGAATAAAAATATTTTTAAAAATCTTAGGAAAAATTAATTCCACAAAAGCATTCAGTATGTTTTGCTCTTTCAAATGCACTTTATTGCATTCAAATAGATCAAATAGTAAAGATGTGAGAATTAAAGTCGAAATTCCATAGGATTAACATTACGTCCACGAAATCAAAATGGCGGGTCGACGGGAGCCTTAACTTAATGTTTCCGTTGAAACTCATCAAGATAACTATAGTTGAAATAAAGTTTTGTTCGTATTTAAATTTAATTATATATGCAGTCCACCTTCACCAAGTAAAATTAAGAATTTTGGTTCTTCATGTTTCGCTTCGTAATGAGCTCATTTCATGAGATGCAATTGTGTTTTTTGCTCAAATCAAAGTTGACATCGGTCTTGATATTGTACAGAGATTAATGTGTAAACAATTATTTTTGTTTTTCCTTTGCATCAAAATAATTTCATTTAGCTTAAGATATATTTTATTTAATATTTTATCATTCGCCTTTATTTTAATACCCGAAAGGAATATTAATAGCATTAATAATTTATTGTCTACTTTAATATTTTATCTTTAGGCTTTTTATTTTAATACATGAAAACTAATTTGATTTTTCATCACAGAATTGTTTGATTAATTTTGTTATGTTTGGCATCGTTTTTAAAAATTAGAATGTTTTCTAAGAATTATTAGCGTTTTAAAAAACAGTTCTCAGAAACGATGTAATACATTTAAGTGTTATTCGAAAATACAGTTGTTTTTGAATGATTTGTGTCGCTTCGTTAATTTGAGTAATTTATCAGATGAATCGGTTCGATATAAAGAGATCCTGCTAAATTCATTCATTGATTGTTGAACTATTTGTCGAACAGGATTTTCAACACTCGTACACGTAAATTCCATGTACAATTTGAAAGTTAGGTGATGATGTGCGAGTGTTTTGATTCTCTCAAAATTTTTCAAAACAAAAAAAAAATTGACCTAATACAAAATATATTCAGATTAGCGCCTATTTTTGTTTTTAGTGACGAGGTGTTTCGTGCATACTAATTGCTAGGCGAGACTTAAATGTAGATCATATTCAGCAGTGGAAAAACAACCCAACTCAGCGTTCGCGCGAATATTGTATCTTCCTGAAGAAAAAAAATTAGTAGTCATTGCTGTTTTCTATTACAATGTAGATATACTTTAATTAAATGCCTTTTTTTTTAAATTATGTGTGATAATTTTAACAATCATGTATTTTTTAAAATGAAGGTTTTCTGTAAAAAACAAAAGCTGGCAACAGAGAGGGGAACGAATCGATTGGCTGGAAATATATAATTGCAACAATGGTGTGACCATGGCGTCCCCCATTGTGCAATTTTCTAACGAACAATATCGGTAAAAAATGCGAATGTTTCAAAGTAAAGCACACACAAAACACAACAAAGAAATGAAACAACACAAACTCTTAACAAAAACATTTAATTCAGGAAACTTTATTGCTTACATCCTTTCACAGTGAAAAATATATGATGGCAATGTCAGTTCTGTCTGGATATCCACCGTCATAAATACTAACAGAAACGGCAGCATACACTTTTTTTTTGTCCTCTTATACACATATTTACAATATGACTGGCACTATATACTAGGTCAGGAGAGGGGGGGAAGAAAGGATATGGACAGAAATCTCCAACAATGATCAGTGGAGAAGACAATCGGAAGATTCGAAGGTGTGAAAGATCTCTACTTATTCGCCTAATCGATATAAATACAATAAAATCAAATGCAAGACACACATCTTTGGATATGATACGATGAAGCAACTTCTCTACATGGTAAATGTAGTCCATTCATTTAAATAATATTTCAATTCTAATTTCTTATACAGAAGAGTAATTTCGAATAATTGGTGGAATTTAGTTTAAGGAGAATTGATAATTACTTCTTTAGAACACATGAAGTAAAAAAGAAATAAGTTGTTAATATTGTAAATCTGATAATTAAAAAAAATTAAAAATTAAATTTTAAAATCAATTATTTGTTGTTAAAAGTATTTGGATGTGTACATTTATTCGGACTTGTAATGACATATTTTGATATAATTATTATAACAATATTTGTTTGAATGTTTAATTTCGATCTCTTCCTCAATAAGTAATTTTTAAATAAGTAAGATTTTTAATATACATATAAAGAAATATGGAGAGACTGAAAAAAAGGCTATTTTTTAGAATAGAATTTACTCTTCTGACTTTACATATGTATATAAATATGATGAAGAAAACACAAGTGATACTTTTTCTTTTTAAAAAAAATCTTATTATTTAGTAAAAAGTATCCGAAAAAATATTTGTATTTATACGTGAAGATTCCATTTAGTCTTTTTAGACGGATAGAAATTTTCTTATTTATTTTGATTATTACTAGGATTTAAGAAATTCCGTTAACGAACATTAAATGGAACGATCTAATATTCATCAAATTCTAAATAGGTAAAATAAGTTTACAACAGACATCTTGACAAAAAGTAATTATTTATTCAACATCAAAGGAAAATTCCTTATTTAATATCGTAGAACAATTCTTAAACTGGAATATTTAGTTTATGAAAATAATGATGAATGTAAACGATTATAATGTGTTTTAAAACGCCTCATTTTTTATAGAAATTTATATAGACTTTCTAATAGGAATTCTAAATCATTAAAATAAAAAAAAAAACAATGGATATTAATTTACATATACATTATTATACATTATTAATTTAAATATATCTATAAATGTAGCACTTATTTTTATTGAAAGTTATTTAGATATACATTTAAAAGGCACTGTATTGTGTTTTCCTCTTTTAATTTTATTATTCGTTAATTTTTCTCGTATCTACAAAAATTGAGAATTTTCAGAAATGTATAACAACGATACGATATGGAATCGATATAAGTAATTAAATGAATAAAAATTAAAAATAAGTTCTTTCGCTATTTTGAAATAAAAAAATTCAGTCTTTTCTTTTTTAAAGTAAAATAATAATCCACAGACCGTGTTGAAGTAGCTTCAACGTATTTTACAAACAGCATAAACAAACAAAAAAAAACATAAATAAAAACAGTGATATCGATGAAATATGCAGGAAAGGGCAGCAAATTACACTTGATGCAAGTTTATCTTATAATGTCTTCGAAAATAGTCAAGAATAATTATTTAAACATCATGCAGATTGAAAGAAGATAATAAAAAAAACAGAGATATGAGCAAAAGAAAGCAAGCATTTTGCCGACACGAGGGTTATATATTCATTACAGTTACAATCACAGCCAAAAAATTGTGAGCAGAAGTTTCGAAACGATATCGATGAAATGAGGCTTCTAAAAACAAGAGCATAGAAATAGTACAGACGATCTTTGGAAAAAGGATTTCAATACTGAGTTTTAGGTTTTACAAACGAGATGCAAGCCTCGTGTTTTGCTGTATTTCATTCATTATTTTTTATTTGTCATATATAGTTCATTGAAGTAAGGGCCACAATTTGCATAGGAAAGATAAAAGACACGGATATAAACAATCATTCAATAACACCTCGAACATGTTTCTGTAATCATAAGAATCCTTGATACTCCAAATGATGAAAGTGACGATGAAAAAAATGACTGATACGTAAAAGACCATGCATATTGGGTAGGTATTTTCTACATTTCAGGCAGCAGAAAAATGGTAATAAGCACCTTTCGATTTTTTTTAAACTTTTATTTTTTTATACACGTATTTTCTTATGAGTTTATAAGTCTCTTATAATTTTAAAACAATTTCCCCAATACATTCATCAAGGGACATGGTGGCGGGAGGGAAAAAACATAACACTAAAGTTCAAAGTGGCACAAATTCACTGGAATCATCAAGTCTAGTTCCAGTATCAAGTAGGTGGCATGTAGTACTTTGTCTGATAAAGATTCAGGAGCACATTCTTCAAGGTTGTTGTAGTTGTGACTAATACGAATATCCGAAGAGACTGGTATTCCAAAAAATGTTCATCAAGTAGAACAGTGTTCTGTACCAGTCCTTAGGATGCAAAGATTGGAACCCTCAAAGCGGCTCCACGTTTAGTCCTCACAAATGTTCAACAATCGTAAAAGAAATTTGCATAGTTAATACATAACAGATTTTTAATTCTGCGGCATCCGAGTTCTAATCAGTCTTTTGAGGGGAGTATTTGTACAGAACTTAGCAATTTCTTTTTGATATACACAAGGCAGTTTTTATATTTCACTCGGAGAATCCGGACAGCAAACAAGCTCCTCATAAGACACACACGAAACGAAATGAAACATTAAATGGATGTTCTTATTTTTAATAATAGTTGGGGACGAACCATTTTTTTTTGTCTGAAGGTGGTCGAAAATGAAATGCAGACGTCCAACAACTGCGTTCATACCACATTTTAATTGATGAAGACAGTCAGTAGAAGATAGAATCCGTCGACTTGTGGTGAGGTTGGCTATGATTGGAAGCCCACTGGTACCAACCAGTTAAACAAAATGGTAGTACAGAGGGAGAAGATGTACAACAATGTTTTTTCTTTCTTTCTCATTTCCTCTTTTTTGAGTAATTGGAAAGCAACATTTAGCAAGAGAGAAAAAAAGTTGCCAAAATCATCCCAGACGACAGAGCCTAGCGTCAGACGTGCGTGGCCAACGTTCCCGGCTTCAGGTGTGTTTGTCCCTGCTGGGCCGTGATGTAACGGTTTTGTGCTGGGTTCTGACCCTGCGAGCTGGGCTGTTGCCCTGTAGCTGCTGGAGACGTCGGGCTCGGGGTATGGTGACCACCCCACGTCGAAGTGACGAAGACGCCACCCTGCGGTGGAAGTGGCAGATTTGATGCAGAATTTCGCAGATATGGATTGGCGTATCCTGCTCTGTACCGGGGATCCACCGTATGAGAGAGGTCGCTCAGTGACTGGGGTGGACTGCCGTAGAGGCCGCTGTCTCGGACGCCACCTGTGGGTGGGACGGCTGGAGGGGTGTAATCACGAGTGTAATCCACGTACGGGATGTAGCCGTTGTTAACTTGGCTTTCCTGGAAGAAACAAATTGAAAAGTGATACAATTAGAACCAGGAAACTCACATGAAAAAGTTTTGCACTACAACCGTCAAGTTTTCGGATACTGAAAATTCCAAACTATCAATCTTAAGTTTGGAATATTAGAGATTTTCTCTAAAAGAATTATTGCATGCAGCATTTATACCAAGGTATATAAATTCTAATATCAAAAATAAAGTAGATCGTTTAAAACTGCTGACATATGAATATATAAGTATTTTTAAGACATTAGATAATTCTAAGCCAAAGTAATAATATCATTTCATAGATAAGTTGCAAAAAGTTACGCAAAATACCTTTAAATGTAAAATTAATCTGCTTTGAAGAAGCAAGTGGAATGGAATCGGATCATTAATTAATTATTTCTTCAGAACTTTAAATGAATTAAATTTTTATTAAAGCTTTTATTACGGATGGATGTTCATTGCCCATATCATTTTCTCCAATCCATCCAATTAAATAAATCTGTATTTTATTTGGAATTTTTTGACTACATTAAGATGAAATTTTACTCTTTTTAACTATAATTTAAAGAATTATTGACTTTGACAAAAAAAAATCGGATTAGATTTGATGAAAATAAAGATGAACTGGAACAGTGAAGGGGGGAAATGCATGCAAGAAAGAACGTTCGTTTTCTTGCTGAACTAATTTCTTCAAAAACTAAAAGAACTAATTATTTCTCTACGAAAAATACTCATGCAAGAGAAAAACAGATGAAGCATGCATAGAGGGGTCAGGGTTTGTGCAAAGCAGAAAAGTGAAACGGAGATAGAGATAGAGAACAGACCCCAAACGCATTCGGTGAGGTCTGGAGTCCGCGACGGTGAGCCTCTGGAGTCAACGCTGGCGGCAGGCTTGTTGTTAATAATATAGGAAGGTTGCAGGGTTTGTGAAGAAGAAGGTTGTGTAGGAGAAGATGCTCTTGGAAACTGAGTCTCGAGTTGATTGTGATGTTGGTAGTTGAAGTAGAAGTGAGGACGGTTGTTGGTTAGCCCGGAAGTTGGTTCAAAGGGTTGGAGAGTCTGTCTTACCTCACTCATGCCTGTGTGAGGAAGAAAAGTGAAACCTGTCACACGGGAGGGTTGAGGATCGGCCCCTTTTTTGCTTTCAGAGGTGCCTTCTCACTTGGGACTGTACTTGACAACGAAAAGAAGAGTTAGGCCAACGGTGGTAATGTTGCAATGTATTTTTTTTAAAAAAAATGTTTATTTAATAAGAGCAAATTATTTACTTTGATTTGAAAGATTCTGTAATTAATTAGAATAATCTGTGGGGTTTAAAGTATTTAGATCTTGTAGAATAGTTTAGATGTAATGAAATAAGGGGACTATATACTCGTATATGGATAACTCAACAATTATAAAGTTTCTTTACACATTTTAACAATATTTTGTGCTCCTAAATGCAATGAAAGTAAGTGGTATTCTATCATATATGGACTACATCAAATATTTCTTTAAAAAGCGACAATTTACTAATGTCACTCCAAGCTGAATATCGACATTCTGGCGCCAGTGGGAAGAAACAAAAGCTACTTGGCAAACGTTGGGAGCAGAATTTCGCCAAGTCAAATATATCCAACCCAAATTAATATTCCGATGGAAATTAAAATTTAAAATGAGACAGAAATTATCGAAATTGTTTTTCGCTCCTTTTTAACATTGAATCAAAAAATTCTATAAAAATCTTCTGACGTGTTAAAGTAACGTAATAATAGGTCCATTTTATAATAACAATAGATGCAAAATTAAAAAAAAAAATAAGTGTTTCAGCAAGTTTTAATATTATGCGTTTTTTAATTTAATATTGGAATTTGAAGGATTATGTGGCGATGCAGACCAGTTATATCGAACTATTTTGATAAATATACCAGAATGTTTGATCGTTTTTTTTCATTTGAAGAAATAGATTTTATGACTGAAAAATATAGACCATAATAAATGCAAATTGTTGGCTTTCAACGATAAAAACAATATCGAAAAAAAAAAAAAATTAAATAAATGTAGAAAAAAAAAGTCTTACCAGATAACTGTTCAAAACAGTAAATAGTTTATCTGGTACTCAATGTGTTTTTAAGCATTGTTAACGATTCGGAGATTAAAAACCTAAAAAGCTTATGAGCTCCGTTAAGCCATTCAACAATTTAGAATATATATATACTAAATGTCATTTAGAATATAAATACTAAATGTCATTTAGAATATATAAATACTAAATGTCATTCATCCTTTTTTCTTCAGTCTTTCTCGTAACGTCATCGAATAAATGTATTAAATATGTTTCTCCTGCAAATTAATCCAAAAATTCATTTAACTTTATTAATATATCTTTTTGTACATAATTTTAAAAAATCCTTTAAAAAATCGTTTGGTAGTGGACTATATTATACTTGTTTAAACAAATAATAATTTGCTGTACGACTTTAATGCATTATAAAAATTTAAAAAAAAAATCGTTTGGTTATAGGATATATTATACTTGTTTAAATAAATCGTTTGCTCATCGACTGGAACTACTTTGTAAAATGGAATTGGTGAAAAACAATGATTTCACAGTTCGAATTCGGTCTTGGAGTTTATAGTATGATTATCTAATTTGACATTTATTGCAGAATAGTGCGTACAATAAAGGATGTCCTGGCTACAGTTGATATTGTGACTTTTATTTGTACAGAAGTTAATGAAATAATGAAGAAGACAACTATGCAGTTATTTTTCTTTATAAAAACTATGCAGTATTATTTTATTTGCAATGCTGCATACGCAGTATTCAGTTATGTGAGAAGGCAGCTCGAAAATGTACACTGAAGCGAAATATGCTATATGTGGGAAACATATGAATGTAAGAAGCAGATCGTTCTGTTTACTATAATGATGAAAATAAGCATTACTTTAATTTTCATGAACGGAAATTCTTTTTAAATGAATTAAAAAATATTAGAATGTAGATCAAATCAGTGATTATTCTGATTTAAAGATCATAATGCAATTGAGCAAGAAACCATGCTCTTTGATTTTGCAATGCAATTTTAGAAGCATACTTATATGAAAAAGCGAAATGTTTTATTTTTATTACGATCCGCATCTCACATTTTTAATGTATTAAAATGAAAGCAATATATCAAGTCAATAGATTGATAGAGAATTTAAAATTACAACGGGCAACTATACTCATACAACAAATTTAAAATATCTTTACTATCAATCACAGAACTTAAAATAGACAATCTATGAGAAATAAAATTGATTCAAAAGAACGATGTGACATGTCTTAATAGAGTTTCTTGCTTTCTTTTTTAGGAAATAAAACAATTGAAAGAATTTATCGGAAATACAGCTTCAATGTACATATGCAATCAGGGTTATGTTGAAAGATAAGTGCATAAAAAGAACAAATAATAAAGGAATGAATATTTGGTTGCATTCATTTCGTTTTTATCATGCAATTTGGAAAGGGTAATTTTAAATTATTTAATTTATTATATTTTATCAAATAATTTTATTTATATTTTCATCTGTACATATTTTCGGTTATGCTCACAAAATCAATAAACATTTAAATGGAAGACTTGAAATATTAACTAATATTTAAATTTTTTACGATAAACGATATTTATACACTTTAATAAAAAATATTTAGTGATGAATATTTAATAAGAGAATTAAAATATCTTCAGTAATGTATACTAGATGGCGACACGATACGATTTTATGAATTTGAAAGAAATGAATTTATCCTCAAGTGATTTTCGTTCGATTTTCACAAGATATAAAAGCTGACAATTTTTAATAAAACGTGTTTTCTCAGTTTCTAGAAAAGGTGAAATAAAAAAAAAAGTTAAGATTCTACAGAAATATTATTTTTCTTGAACAGACATCATTGAGAAAACTAAAATGCTGATTATGCCATTGATAGTCAAAAGAAACGACTTCAAACGATTTTGCCAATTTCTAAGAGAAATAAGCATAAATCGGGAGAGAAAATAATGAGTAAAAATGTTTTGCTGTGTACAAAATCGATCCAGTTCATTTTGTTCGTAATATACAGTCGTGTGTTAGTAGTCTAAGCTATACATGCAGAAGAAAATGTGCAGTTAGTGCATCAAGTGCAGAGAAAAGAAAATGGAAAAGTTCAGGCATACTTTAAATAAAAATGAATCTTTCAGTAATAAATCCAACAACATTTTTTCGTTATTAAATATGATTAAGTTGAATTTTACACCAATATCAGTTACATATTTTTCAATAACTTCAATGTAATGAATTGAAAAGGCTGATATGGTTCAACATTTATGCCATATAAATTCCTCAGATATTATAAAATCTTCCGAATTTTCTATGTTTTTAGAAGGAAATCAGTAAAATTTCATGACTGTAATTTTAGATTAATAATTGGAACATTCTTCAAACATAATAGCTATATAAAGGTATCAAACAATTCTAACACACACAGAGATTATTTAAGATTTTATGTAATATTATCATATTTCATAGTACAAAATAGAATGAAGCGAGAAAAAAGTGTTTATAAAAGTTTATAAAGAGATTGTTCACTTAGGTATCTTAAAAATAAATTTATACGGATAGTAACAGAGAAATATATTCGATGAGTTTGAAATTGTAAGCCCTCATATGAACAGTAGAATAAAATTTGAAGCATACATATATTTGATAAGATAAAATAAGTTATATAAAAATAGAGTGATTTTTTTCCCCACAAGAAGTATACTAAAATAAAAATTTAAATCTTTGGGATTTAATTTTTATAATATTTGTTGTTGGAGAGACAGAAATTAAAATAAAATATTAAAATCCTAGAATATTTACCTAAAAAACATTTTTATATGACCTCTTTATAACTGGTAAATTAATACTTGAGAATAACTTTTGAATACTTCGATTAAATCAGATAAAATAAAAAAAAAAAAAAAAAAAAAAAAAACTCACCTTGGCAATTTACTCAAATGAGTAATCATTTTGAAAATCTATCGAAAAAGTTAACCATTTCGAATATCTATCGAAAAAGTTAACTATTTCGAATATCTATCGAAAAAGTTACTTTTGAACCCATTTTGAATATCTACCGAAAGAATTACACATTTTGAATATTTACCAAAATAATTACCCATTTTGAATATTTACCAAAATAATTATCATTTTTGAAAATCTACCGAAAGAATTACCCATTTTGAATATTTACCAAAATAATTACCCATTTTGAATATCTAACGAAATAATTACCCATTTTGAATATCTAACGAAAGAATTACCCATTTTGAATATCTAACGAAAGAATTACCCATTTTGAACAGTTACCTAAAATTACACATTTTGAATATCAGTGGAAAAAATACCCATCTCGTTACTGTTCCGAAAAATGAATGTTCATAGGTGAAGTAATTAATATTTTTTTTTTTTGCAACCGAAATGAGAGAAAGGAGCCTGAAGAAGGAAGGAAAGAGAGCTCTCGCACAGGAAAGGCCTATGCAAGAGAGACTTCAGCAGTAGGAAGGTCTTACCGGTTTGGGTGGGAAGTTAGTCTCCGGGTAGTCGTTGGGGTTGTATTTGAAAATGTTGTCTTGGGCTCTGTCACTATTCTCCTCCCAGCTCCTGTCGTGTTCATTGTTGGAGAGGGACGACGCTGTCCGGATCTCGGCCTTAAAGTCCGAGTCTCCGGACGAAGCGGAATCCGACTGTTTCGTTTTTTTCTCAGACCCGTAGTCCTCATCTGGAAAAAGCGCAAAAATCAAAAATAAGAGAAATCAAACAAAAACCTTCTCGCATTCTTTGCCAGTTTGCGAATTTTTTTTTTCTTAATCCAAAAAAATATCTTAAATACAACAAAACATAAAATTTGTCTTTGCGGTTAAAATACCCACCCATTTTGGTAAAGAGTGTTTTAAGAATGTTTTTTTTTTTTCTTTTCTTTTTCTTTTACCCACTTCAAAAAGAGGAAAGTGTAAAGGGCAATATCAAGAACCATTATAAAAGAGATGTAAAAGATTAAAATTTCCGAATAATATTCACGCTCTCGAAGGAGATAATTTAATATAAATAACTACAAACACTTTATAGATGTTTAGGAAATTCTCAAACAATAAAAGCCCGATTTTTAGACTTCGTAATGCTTTTAACCATTCTACTAGAAAAATAAAATAATGAAATTCTATTCCACACCCTTTTTTAAAAATAAATAAGTTCAAAATAAAATTTATTGGCGCTTTTTATATTTTAAAATAAAAAAAGTTTAAATATCTCATTATTATGATTTCTTCATAACAATATAATTTATACTCAAGTCCATAGAATTATTCACAAAATTATCAAATTTGTTGCTAAGATTGTATTCAAGTATAAATATTAAAGAAGGTCAATATTAAAGAAAGCCTTAAGCTCTATCTTGGCTACAAATTTGCCAATTGTTTGACAAAAAATAATTATGTAATGAAATATAATATTAAAATAATTATGTAATGAAACATTTATTAAGAATCTTGAATGACAGTAGAATTAATTTACCATCAAGACTAACATTTTTCGCCAAATTGTCAATATTGTTGCCAAGATCTTTATGGTACTATAGTAGAGATCAGTATTAAAGAAAGGCTTGGCATCAAATTTGGCAACGATTATAGTGATTCTGATATAATAGAAAAATTACGTAGACATATTTTTCTAGGAGCTGGTGAAAGGAATCAATAATAAAGGATTGCAAACGTTAATAAGGAATGATTTTCAGTTGTAGCAATCTACTAAAACAGATTCAGCAAAAGTGTTTCTCATAAAAAAATAGTTACAGGTGATTAACTAAATAACCTCGAATCAAATAAAAATATATCATTCTCAGAAATAAGTACGCACATATAAAGATCGTACAATACGCAATAACAGCGCGCGATTTTTTGTAAATGTAAATAAATAATATTAAGTACAGGGACATCTATTCCTTATTGTCACTTAATATACGACATAATGTTGATATTATGCAAAAAGAAATGGCGTAATGACAGTATGACATCGAACTACATTTCGCTGTTCTTTGATGGTAGGATATGAAATATGATGCATGAAACATGTTATGACATGTGAATCATTTCCTATAAATACCCAAGCGTTGGGTCACAGTATGCCTCATAGGATTTATATTATATGTCATTTATATACAAATCACATTTTCAACCGATCGTAAGTGGTTGCCATCCCATTCATGCCCATCCCCTTTGAGTTAAAAAAACATATAAAATCATTATTATTCTTGCAAGCAATACCTTTCTTCGTATCGTTTTTCAACTCAATTTAACAAAAGTTTGTTGAGTACTTTATTAATTACATGAAGCTTTTAAAATAATTTTTAACAGGAGGTATGGGGATTTTATAACGTAAAGTAAATTGGGAGAAATTATGATGTTTTTACACAATTATTTATATCATATGCTAATGTTTTCTTGAAATATCCAATTATATGCTGTTGGAAACTTGTGTAAGCGAAGGAATTATTGCATGTTTTGTTGTCCTTGCATAAAAGACACCATCAGGTGAATGTCCGAGGGAAATGCCTTAACTGGTATGTCCTGATGGAGAGCAATCGAAATTTCGTTTATGTCGATAACATTAAACAAAATGTAGAAAATTTGACGTCAGAATCAATACGCGTCAGTTCCCACGAGTTTTAAGGAGGACACATACCATCGCAATCATTCCACCAAACGATTCAGCCCTTTCTTCTTCACGACTTCTCAATCCAACCCAACAAAATCCAGTTGAATAATTGTGATATCAGAAGACTAAAATAACTCCATCCTCCAAACAGGCGGCAAGGGGGTGGGGACTCGGAATGAAGTAAACAGAATGTCTCGATTGATCGATTCATTTCATTAAGTGTTAACTAATAATTCCAACCGGAAACCGAAGGGCTGATTACTCTGGGGGGTGGCGAGGCCCGCTCCAGAAATTAGACAAAGGCCTCGCTGTGGATCCCTTGGGACCGGAATTCAATTCTTAGTATCGCGCTGATTAGCGAAGGTTATTGATTTTATAACGGAAGTGAAACGTGTCCAAGTAAGCGAAAGAGTCGCCTGTCCGTATTTCTCTGTGATTAAGAGAAATCCAGAGAGAAGATTTCAGGAGGAAGAGTATCCGTTTTAACTAACGAGATGCCATTGCAGTTGACACTTGCGTGCTGGAACCGAAAATCGGTTCTGTCACGTCGGTGAGGTGAATTCAGAAGTCTGTATAATTTAATATAAATAGGTTGAATTAATTAAAAGCTTCCGATCGAGAGGGAGAGGTATTAACAACTGTTCGATCGTTGCTCGAGCTGCCGGTAGAATCAATGTTCGTGATTTTCGGAGAGAATCTTCTTGAGCAGTTACATCTGTTTCGAAAAGTATCTTCTTTCCTTTTGTTCTTCGGAGCGACGAAGATTGGGAAAACGTATTTTATGTAAAGTTCGAAAATTCAGACATTGATGTTGTTCGGAAATGAATCTAAGTTGCAAGATAATTAACGATTTCATTTCAAATCTTCGCAAAATGTTTTAGTTATTCAGCACTTTAATGTGGAGAACGAAAAGTAAGTTTAATTTCCAAACAGAAACACCATTCCGTTGTACTTTATTTAGTTAGAATTTTTGCTGGATGTTATCTTTCATAGTTTGCTTGTAATTTTCTGGGCACGGTCCAAAAAATCAGAAAGTTTCAGGGCGCTGCAATTATATAATCAGGCGTGTTAAGACCAAGAACTCAACCGAAGTGAGCAGTTTCTTTTGTTCAGTATTTTTTTATGTAATATAGTACAGAAGGGAGGAGGGAGAAATATCTGAAAACTTTGGGACATTGCAATGTTATAATCAAGACAGTGATATCCATGTGGCAGACTCGGTCTGAGTAAGGGGCTCAGAATTTCATTAGCTTAATATTTTTTTTATTTAATTTGATTACACAGTGATGAAGTTAAAGTCGACCCGGGCCTAAGAAATACCATCGAGTGGTACCCATCACCGATTTTGCAGCCTTTAGGTCTGAGGCACCAATTACTAAATAGTGTCCAGACGAGGGGTTAGTGAGACGCTGGACCCCCGTTAACTTATGAAGCGAACGTGATACTTATTAATCGACCTCGGAGGGATGAAAAGCTTAGGTGATCCAAGACCAGCTGCCCAAGCCGAAACCAACGAGAATTGAACCTGAATCGCCAGTGCTCGTATACAGACACGCTAACTACTACACCACCGTGGCCGCGATTCAGTGACAAAAGGCTCTCGAAAATTATGAAAGGGGATTTCAGTTATTTGATTAGGGCTGTGTTGCCCTCAAGAATAATTCTGCTGCAGTTCAGGGTCTCGGTCCAGGTAAGGTGCCCAACAATTCCTTTCGCTTAATATTTTTCTTCTTTAATTTTGGTAATTCAGTGCCAGAAAGGGGCAGAATAGGCATTCCAAAACGGTTCTTAATGTTTGTATGAGTTGGTGAAATTGTAGAAGAAATATGTGATGAATCAGGAGATGAGATTTCGAAAATAATAGCGAATATATCAGTCAGAATAAAAATGGTCCTTGCGATAGTAATAATTTGTTTTATAGTTTACACATATGATAAAATATAATTTGTTTCTATATCGGTCGGTAATTAACTTTGAACTGTCAGTTTGTCACTAAAAGGTTTTAAACTACATGCGTTGCATCTCGAAATTTTAAAATTTCAGTATTTCTTAAGCTTATTTCAAAAATCTCGGAAAAACATTATTTACATATTTATAGAATCGATGATGAATCTAGAATTCTAAATTATTTTAAATTCTAGATTTTCCATAAATAAATTCTTCATATGTATTTTTTTTATGAATTACTTTGAAATACTTTAAGTAATTAATACAAATATTTTTAAAAAGTTGATATCAATCCAACATAGCCCAATCTCCATTAAATAGCAACAATTTTTTTTAAAAAAAAATAACTTGATAGAAAAGTACTTTTTGTACTCATATGTTACAATTTTTCAATATTCTTTAAACTTAATAAGAAGTTCTTTAAAAGAAACATTATCAACAATAATAGGAAATAAAAATTCAAAGAATAAAAAATAGCAACAAGAGCATACTTATTAAACCATTTTATTAAAATTTTAATAATCTATTTATAAAAAATGGGTTGGCAACGAACGAAAAGATGAAACAGAAAAACCGATTATAATATAAGATTCGAAAATCACATTCCAGTACATTCATATGTAATAATAATTTTTTTGGAATTAAAATTTTATCAAACACATACTTTACAAGCTCTTTGTGTTTCAATGCAGATTAATTATCTTTTTTTTTTTACTAAAATTTACAAGGAATTGTTTCTGACTTTTAAAAAGAAATCAAAATTGAAAACAAAACTCCTCTTGAGTATTAAATTGAAATGACTTGCATTATTATTACCAACTTAGATTCTTTGCAACCCAGAATAAATGGAATACATATATTTTGGAAGAATTGAATACAGGTTTTAAAAAAGAAAGAAATCCATTTTATTATTACTATTATTTGCATTTGTTTCTGAGAGTAAAATGAGATTGAAAAATTTCGAAATTTCCCCCCTTTTCTTCTTTCGTCTGCACCGTCATTTGTATTGTGCAAGTAATAAGAAATGAAATTAAAGAGAATAAAAATCTTTTTCCGCTTTGTTTCGTTTGTGTTACATACTACAACATTTTAACTTTCAATGGGGAAAATTTTGTATGAAAGGAATTGAAGATCCTTAACATTAAAAGTTTGGATTATTAAGCTTTTTTTTTTCCTCAGGAGAGGAAAAAATTAGAATTAGACAAAATATTACGTTAAAAAATTATGAGAAGGAAATATATATAACAAGATTTTGATTACAATTTTTTCTGCAGTTAAACAAGTATTAAAATAAATTAAACATTTTTTTAAAAAATTGAATTATAGAGAGATTTATAGAATTTTCAGTGACAGATAAAAATAAATCAGAAATAATGATACTAAAACAAAAAAGGCACTTTTTTATGTGAACAATAACCGGGTGAGACTTCAAGATACTTCATTTCTGTATTGTGAATGATATAATAATCAAAGACGAAATATTTTTAAAATAATCATAGTTTCCGTTTAGCTGCCATTTTGAATTTGTGAACGTAATGTTGTGAACGAATCTTTTGAATTTCCACTTGCTTCTTCAAATTTAAACTACTGTATTAATTTGAATGCCATAAAATACATCTGAGAGAACGAAAAAAAAAATAAATAATAAAGTAGGTTTTGGTAGAATTTCATTTTTTTCTGTAGGTTTTGAAAATATTTTAGCTCCCAAGAAAAATATAATTCTGCATAGACTTTCATTATTTTTTGCTCTCCGAGATGCTATTTTTTGCAATCAGATAAATACATTCGTCCATATTTGGAGAACAAAGTAGAAATTCCATAGTATTAACAATATGTTCAAGAATTCCATATTTCACATTACGTTCGAATTCTAGATGGGAGTCTTTAAAAAAGAGAACTAAAAATAAAATTTATAAATATTCGTTACGAAGGGACACATGCACTTGTTTTCTAATAAATATAGTACAAAAACATGATAAATATCGTCGGTATTTTAAATATTTCATTTTTAAAATATAGCTCACTCAGCAGAAAAACACTGACTAATAAATGTTAGGAAAACATTGTTTTATGTAAACATTTTTATATATACAACCCTATTTAAGTTTTTTTAACCACAAAATATACTATAATAAATATAGCATCATAGTTTAAAGCTAACACTATCCTTTCATTTTTCAAACATTCAATTTTCTCATGCTTTTTATTAAAAGAATCACTAAATTACCCACTTTGAAAGAGAAATTTGAATTGCATCTTCTTTTGCAGAGATAAGCCAAATTAAAGCACGTAATTTACAGTCGAAACACTCGACAGGACTTCAACCCCCCTCCCCCCCATTCAATTCCAGAAAAATACTTTCTAAGCCTACTTCCACGGTCGACATAATTTCATAGTAATGAGTGGATCTACAGTTAAAACTTCACCTCGAAAATACTAAGGGGAAGTTTGCGTCAAAGTGAATTTTTTTTTAAAAAAAAGCACGCTGTAAGGGGTATTATTTGTTATTTATTCAAATGAATTTACGAATTTATTTGTTCGAACACTCTCATTTACATGAGTTAAAGGCACTCGGAAAGTTGAGTTCTAAAAGTAAATGACAACAGTTCGTAATAGATAATTGCCCCCTGTTCATTTGCTGGGATAAGATTTGTGGATAGATAATAAATTAAAAATTTATTAGAAAAGGAAGGGAATATTCTACAAATAATAAAATTCTTGGTTTGGAGATTTTTAATGTTACAAATTGTGATGCGTCGAATCACTTAAATGTCTGCTCTAAATAGGTTGCAGACTATGAGTATAAAATTATTACTTATATATTATACTTTTTTACAACTCAGAAATTCGAAAGCGATAAAATAGTTTTTAAGTAGTTTAGCAATTCAAGAAGTTTTAAAACGGTTAAAATTATTTATGAACACTGATTTAGAATTCGAGTTTACTCTTAATCTGGTTTATTGTGTCTGTTGGTTTAAGAATATTTTTCATTTTAATATACAGAGAGCGTATAGTGTTTCAAATAATTATATAATACCTTGCCAAAATAATAATTAGCCTTACTATAGGTATAGCTTTTTTAAATCAAGGATATAAAATAGTTAAGAAAAATTTAAGTGTTAAGTAAAATATATTTAGCAGCAACTTAAATAAAAAATTACAAAACACATTTCAAATACAATAATATATCTTAAAATAAAACTCAAAAATTAGCAATTAATTGTTTTATGTATTCTTAAATAAGTATATTTTACCCATAACGTAATACTTGTGTAGAATAGTTAAGTAACCGTATTAATTAAATTTGAGTTTGTGTATAAATAATACTACATAAATATGGTATGTCTCTTTACATATCAGTGAATAAGTAACAGTTAAAAGTTAATAGCAAGAGAGCCAGATCTGGCTAAGCTGCACCAAACATTTGTTGATAGGAGAAAAAAAAACTGGTTGACAAGACGGAGGTTCGAAAATAAAGAATGATCGCTGGGGTATTTAGGAGGTGCGTCACCTGTGTTTTCCAAAGAAGTAAGCTCCACGGAGAGAAAACATCAGTACGATACCTGGGAGTCATTATTTAGAATTCACCAAAGATGTTGAGCCCCTGAAGGGTTTATATTATTGGACCAATCAGAATGCGATTCTCATTGCATTCATGCGAGCCCACCTCTCATACAATGATAATGCACTACGTTACATTACATTACAATAATAAACATAAAGGATATTTTAAATATCACTAAATTAATTAAACAACAAAAAATTCAGTTTAATAGTAAATAATTTGGAGCTCAAAACAAGAGCAAGAAAAAGAAAAATCAAATTAAAATCGAATATTAGGTATTAAACACACGGTTAAAAGTTATTAATGCATTATTAACAAACGCCGCTGTGTATCTTCAACCTTTAAGATTTATGGTAAAACTGAAAAAAAATCGATAAATACGCCCTTTTTCAAAATCCCAAACTTATTACAACACCACGGCCAGCTTTTGAAATATCACACATTTATTGGAACAAGAAATATCTCATTTTAATTGCTCCAGTGGCAAATAATCCACATAATTACATCATTAACCATAGCTTTAAAAGTGGATGTTACAACAACCCACATTAATCGGTTGCAGTAGAGTGTAATAGGGGGAAAAAAGCCACTAGGGAATTCGGATTTCCTCCACTTACATAATATTATTGATACGCTTAGGGTGCCATTCATCTAACTCTGTCCCATCAGAGGGCTATAGCACAAAACATAGGGCAGAACTGTCAATTATACCTTACTTTACAACCCCTACTTAATTCAGCACCCGAAGGACTCAAGTTATTACTGCCCCCACCCTTGTTTGAAGAGAGAGGGGAAAATATTCCCTTTTTCCCTAGGATAGGATCAAAGAAATTCCCTAAGCTACAATCCAGGGATTTTTTTTACTGAGAGAGGAAGGGGGAAAAAAAAGTTGTCTTTTTTTTTTTTTTTTAAAAAAAAAGAAGAGGCATTAAATGTAACTTAATTTAAATCGAAGTGGAAATTAATTTCTTAATGATGCCATCGCAGATGGAATTGGGATCTTTGGTATTAATTTGAAGATAATGAAGTTAAGTCATTTACCTATGCCAGTAAAATAATTATCAGACGTTGAAAATTTTAAAAGAAGTTAAATGAATGTAGAAATAGTTTTTTTTTAATAACAGCAGAGAGAAAGAGGGTGATTCTTTTTTAATTATTACTAATTTCATTGCGAAACACTTTGAATAGAATGTCTCAAACTGAAATAATTTGCAGTTGTTTAATAAGCTTATTGTTAAATTTCTCTTTATTCTCGCATATATCTCATGTAGATAAAATCCAATTTTCAGTTTTAATTATTAATCTGAATATTATATTTTGAAATTATTTTCTTGATTCTACATTTATTTTATGCCGATGTTTATTGGAAGATGTGTAAACAAATAGTAAAACGAATTCTCTTAACAATTAGAGATTAGTATACTTCACTAAATTAAATATATTTTTAATTTTTTTTTATTTGTGATTATCTTAAGAATTGCTGCACAATATTTCAAGCATTATTCAAGCAATTACATTCTTTTGAAAACGAATTAAGCATAATTTTTTTTTTCAAATAATTAAATCTCGAATTTATAGAAATTTTTAAGGCAAAATGTATGTAGCATAATTGTCTTTCTTTTTTTTTTACTAAAGAAATAACTCAAAATATTTTATTCTAATTTTGATATAAAATAAATAAATCGTAATGTCACTCAAATAAATTGTAAAAAGGGTGAATAATAAATTTCGCATTCTTTTTACTTCCTGTTTCAGAAATAATTAATCAAACGTTTTAAAAAAGAAAACATACTAAAACAAAGTTTTGAGTTAACAATTTGGTCTATGTAAACAACAAAATTACCAAATATTTGCCATTGTGGTCAAATTATGAGCTAAAAGCATCAATTTTAAATCTTACAAAATAAATAACTGGAGTTCCCATATATGCATGATATTATAGGTCTATTCTTATCGGCGCACTTTAAAAATAGAATATCCCCCCGTATTCCAAAGCACTTCAGAAAAACGGCGCGAAAACTGACAAAAGATATCATAACATATTATGCTCTTGATAAAAACAGTTTCGAACCTTTCAAAATGAATAAATACCTTCATCGCTTTGGACTTTAAAAGCCACATTACAGCAAGGATGTTTACATGAGGGTTGCGCTCGTAAAAGCAGTTTGTCAAACCATCTTTTTTCCGGCATTTTTATTCCATGAATTCGTATTTCTCACAAGCGCCCGTGGGGACAAACCGAAATATCAGAATAAAAGGTTCCCGAAAAATCCCTACGGAAGACTAGAAATCCCTATGCATTAAACGAGGAGGGAAAAAAAAAAGATTTGCGCTGTCAGGAAATATTTATAAAGCACCCGCCAGGTTATTATGTTAGGATAGATTAAGACAGGTTTTCGCTTGTAAGCTTGGGACTTCAAATATATATGGGTGTGCTTTCAAATTTAGACGATGTATCGCTCTAGGAACAAGGTTAGAATAATAACAACAGCAAAAAAATCGTTTGAAAAATAGCAGGTGATAAAAATGGAATCACGGTAGCAAAATTTCCCTCCAATTTCTAGTAGGAAAAGAGAATCTTCGTTAACGAGTTCAAAAGTTTATAAAACCATGCTCGGAGAAGAAGTTTTTGTTTTTAACTGTCTAAGTCTATTGATGAATGATCTAAAAAACTAATTCTGTGGGTTCGTATGCATATATACGTAGTTTTCTTTGTTATTTGGGCACATTTGAAGGGATAGATAAGAAGGAATTTATGATCGGTGTAAATTAACGCCTCTAAGAATATAATGGATTTTTGTGCGTTTTAAATCAAAGATGGCGTCTCATTAAATATTTAGATTGTTCCATAACATAAAAAAAAATGGAATTGGAAAAGATAAAGGTATATACTTGAAATATGAATCGTTATTTTTCAAGAATTAGATGAAGATACTATTTTTAATAATTTATTCTGTTCATTTCCAATGAATTATATTTTGTTTTCCTAGAAAAAATTCCATATCTGTTTTCCAGCGTATATATTAACAAGATAAAGACGTTAAAATTTGCATTAAATGGTTCCAAGTGATTTATGATCTTTTCATCAAAGTTATAAAATTATTATAAAATATATTATTCTATGTAGTTTAGAAAACGGTGAAGATAATCTAATAAGATTCAGCTAAGACAAAAATGATTTTCTAACAAATAAAATATTTTTAATGAAACTGATTTATTGACACAGTTAGAAATAATTTGTTATTCGTTCATTTATTTATTTTTATGAGTTTCAACAACAGAAATAACCTTGAAATGTTGACAACAATATACTTGTATATTATTTCAATCTCGTAAGTTATTGATGCGTTATATCTTATTACTTATCCCATTAATTTTACTTATTTTCCTAAAACAGAAAATATATTATCAGAAACGGTTATTTTACGGCGTTGAAAAGAAAATAGTATGTAATAAATTTTAATAGGATAGAATAAATGGAATGGTAGCTTTTAACGAATCATATGTTTGATAAATCCTCATAATTATTGAAACATAAGTATGTTAAGGAATATTCCGAAATATTGTATTTGTTTTAAATAGTTGTCACAACTATAATTTAAATTTTAAGAATAGAATGTTATATTCCTATGTCATATTTTTCACAGAAACGAGCTGTTCAACAAATTTATGCGAAAGGAATAAATTATTCTGTATGAAATCCTCATCGGTTCAATAAACAAGGTTCTTTTCAATTACCATAACAAAAATTAGGAACATAAATTTAGTTAATTTTCGGAACAAAAAAAAAAATAAGTATGTTTGTAGATGACATGTCACACCGTAGTCTTTTGAGATCAGTAAATTTATTTTGATGGATATAAAAAGATTCGAACATCTACAAAACTACATTAAATACTACAAATTTAAAAGATAAATTTATAGTAAACAAAAACTACACATGTTAATAAAATTCTAAACAATTAATGTACAGAAAAAATAAAATATAAAGTAAGACTACTGACCTTTTATTACAGATTTCCGTCTTAGACATAGTATAATAACTATTGTCACAGAAACTATGAATACAATACCACCTATCACACCAGCTAAGATGATTAGCATTGGTAGACTCTCTGAAAAACAGAAGATAAACTATATTAATGCTAGAAAAAATTAACTAATCATTAGATCATTTATTTCCTTAGATATTTTATTCATAAGTGTATATTGGCCGAAAAATCATAAATAGCTTATTCGAATCGGCGTTTCAAATCCACCAAATTCTCAGAATCAGAACTTTTTTGGGATCAATAAAAACTGTATGATACACAAATTCGAGAATTTCCAAGGACTTTTTGGGACTGAATATGGTTGTTATATCTGGCGCCAGTTGACGAGAGAAAATTGTGGCGGCCCTCCCTCTTTGTAGAGAAAGGGGTTGCCAAGGTAATGTAATCAGAAGGAACACGTACTTGAGAGAAAGAGTTTGGAGTGGGAACGAGCTCTGAGGGATAGATGGCGAAATGTAAATAAATCCTGTTTATTATTTATTAAAGACTGGGTCTGTAAGAATTAAAGGCATCACCCCCGCTCAATTATTTCAATAATGCTTAGATTTAAAGTTCATAATTCTTATTATCCATCAAACAATAAATTTGACAAATTTCTCATTCGTGACAGAAAATATGTTTGGAAAAAACTTGACTATTGTGGTTTTTGAAATGATCGATTCATTTATAAAAGCTATAATACTTCCCATTTAAAAATCAATTTAATGAGAAGTTTTTAATTTTCCAAATCTGATTTCAGAAAACTTCGGCCTGTGGTTTGTTTTTAATGTGGCACACGAATAAATATTGTTTTTACCAAAATACAGCAGGTTTTTCGGATAAAATGATGCACGTGCTGAAGAAATTTCTGTATTTTATAATTCATTTGGCTGTAAAACTGAGGAGCTTCCGTCAGACCTTCAATTATAAGTAAAGATCGGCAAAATGATTGGATGTTAGCTTTAAAGAAATGGGCATAGAGCCTCATTCTATAAATATTTTCCGAAAGACAAATACAGCCAATTGAAATCACACATTCAGGAATTTATAACTGCGTACTAACCAACGTGAAAGGATATTTTTGAACTCCAGTATGATGAAATATTACTTTAGAAAAAAATTACATTTATCGCAATCGTACAAATCTAATCAGGTTTATAAAACATTTATTATTTAAATGAAAATATTTTTTTTCTGTTAGCGTGTGTATAAAATCATTGTGTAAATATCACTTGCGAATTAAAAAAAAAAAATGACACTGTTTTTTGTTGTTACTCAATGAGGAGAATTGCCCATGCAAGTATCTTCGAATTTGCTTATCTGGTTCGCTAAGCCTAAAATTGTTACTATATGTCACGTTATATAAAATATTTGCCAATCCCTTATCAAAATGTAAATCAAAATTTCAAATCTGTGTATTAAAGTTTCGAATAAAGTATAAATTATATGGATAAGTCTGCAGAACTAATATTCGAAATATAAATTTTGATTCAAGGAATCAAAACAGAAATAGAAAGAGAAAATTCTTTCAAGTGCATGAAATAAGGTTTCAATAATTTTTTTGCTACCTTTCAGTACATTTCTATAAGTTTTCAGAATAGTTTTGAGTACAAAATATCAAATCGAAAACAAATTTAACGAAATAGCGAATACAAATGTGTAACACTAAAAAAAATATAATTCTAAAAATTGTTAAAATGTGTTGATTTTAGAAAGGCTTGTAAATGTGTGTGTGTGTGTGTTTTGCGAAAGAAGACCAGAATAAAGATTGGCTGGTAAAAGTGGGAACAATTCACAAACAACGTGGAAAAAAAAAAGAATTCCTTTTATACACTTGTATCTTTCCAAAGTTTTCATAATGTTCACTAATATTTACATGGTAAAAATAATGCTTATGAAGCAAATATTGTTTTAAAAATGAAAGAAATGTCGACACAAAGCACTTTGCATAATATATATTTATTTCATTTAAACAAATTTTCGAGATTGCTTTACGTTAGAATAAAAAAAACCAAATATTAAAACCCATATCTCTCTTCAGTTAAGCTAACCCACACTGCATATCGTTCAGTTCAGTCTTAAAAAAAAAAAAAAAAAAAAAAGAGTGAGTAGGGGTAAAAATGGAAAGAAAATGCAACTTTTCAACGCATTCAAGTTAACTTTTATTTTAAAGACCTATAATAATACTCCAGTTTCAAAAATGGAAAGAGGGCAATATTTGAAGATTCATAATTACTCCTTTACGCAGTATTGGGCATTTGCGTTCAAAATCAAAACGGTGGAAAATGAAAATGGTTCCCCATGCGTAAGGGGTGCTGTCTGAGCTGAAAAATCAGATTTTTGCGGTCGAATGCTAAGGGGTGAGGGGGCGTGAAGGAAGAAAAGAACGCTTTATTAATTAAACCCAAACGCGAGAGATCTTTTGGCATCGATTAAATTATCGATATTCACTTTGAGCACAAGTGGAAAATTTTTCATTGACCCTAAATCAATCATTTGAGAGTCGGGGGAAAAATAATGATTTTTCGAAAAGGAGGGCAGAAACTTTTAAGAGGGGGGAGTGAGCTGCAGTTGGCTCATTTGAGGAAAAACTGTGATGCCACCTTAATGGGTATAAATGTATACAGAGTGGTTCGAATGATATAAATGATAAATTATTAGTTATAAATATTTTTTTCCTAATTTTAATATTTTGTGGTGAAAATGTATTTCAACTTCGAAGTGATGAATGTCCGAAGGAAAAAAATTTAAATATTAATAATTCATAAATAATCATTGGTACTTTTCAGAACTGAATAGAAAAATATTCCAAGTGCATATATAATTTATTGCAGCACTTATTGCATTTTATTTGACAAAGAACGTTGACGATCTATACATAAAAAATATCATAAACTGCTGGATTGATTGCGTTTCAAATTATTCCTTAAGTGTTTACATTACTGTGTAGTTTATTGCTATTTTATGAGACAGTTTCATATATAAGTAATTATTTTTGTATAATTATGTAGACTTTTACTTTTAAATTATCTAAAGATAAGAACTAAAGTATTGTAATATTGTATTGTTTATTATATTATTAGAAGGATAAGAGGTAGATGAATTAGATGCATTTATTTTTTTAAATTAATTCTAAGCCCATATATTTTTTAAAAAATATTTAAAAAGAAATTTATGAGTTCATACGTTTTAACAGTTATCTTAATTTGAAAGCATTTGCATACTTATGTGTTTTATCATCAATTTTTGTTACGTTTACATATGTCTTTGTTAATATATGTGAATATATTTATTTTAAATTATTATTTTTTTTTTTTAAAAAAAAAAGCTTTCTTATTAGATCAGATTTATGTGAGAAAAATATGGCGAAACATTTTGAGAAAGTTATGCATGTATATTTTAAAAAGGCAGATCTATACATATGAAATCGATTACGTAAAGAAATACAGCTTTCGTATCACGGATAAAATTTTACTGGTTTCTTAGTTTTTACATTAATTATTCTCCTGGGTGGACACTTAATATCAGAATAAGCTATGAAAAATACTAAGAAAATTTTTTCCGATATAAAATGCTGATTTTTCCAAGACGACAGAGTAACTCATGCATGAAACCATTTCCAACGCCAGCAAACAAACAAAAATAGTCGCAGCACAAACATACATAAGCACACAGACACGTACACATGAAAAAAAAGAGCATAAAAAGCTTCATTCTGAGTGGTTCATTCGAAAACTGTGCAAGAAATAATCTTCGCTCCCTTGCAACAGGAAACATGATTTCTGGAACGCTTCATCAACGATTCGTTTCTTAAATGAAAACTCATCAGAAAATAATAATACGACCATTAGAAAGAAAGAAAAGTTCGCAAAAACATTTTTGTAATGACTTATCTCTTAGTGATTTAGATTTTTCCAACTAATAGCGAAAGTTCTGGAAGTCCGTACCGAAGGGGGAATTTAAATTCTTTTTTTTCCCCATTCCATGCATGGACAAGGAAGAACATTCGAAATAGGGGCGAGTGCAAGGCAAAATAAAAATCATTGATTCGCACCCGGGACCGTTCGCTTTTGAAGATAAGGGCCCATAAATAGGGAGGTGAGGAAAAAAAATTCCCTTATATATATAAATATATATATATGATGAAGAGTTATAGAGTCCACAGTCGTCACATATGAAAGTTGTCTGTTAGGCTTTTATCCCCATTTTGAATCGAAATTTTCCCCATTGATTCAGTTTTTTTTCCCTATTGAATGTACGAAAGGGAATAATAATAATAAAAGGAATGTAAATATTTAGAGGGATGTGTTGGGATGATATTTCATGATTTTTTATACACGTATTTTATATTTCAAGTTTTGGATACAGTCTAAAGGATTTTTACATGATTTGAGTGGAAGTTCACTTGAAAGTTTTCCTATACTACATGGAACATATCCAGCTTATCGGAAACTATATGAAAAACAACAGCTTTAAACTATAAAAGATTTTTTTTAACTAAGAAGATTAAAATGCTAGCAATTTAAAAGAAACACGATATAAAACAACAGTAACAGAAAAGCATGTATGTATGTCAGAGTGTACTCAATGAAATGTATACAATTCTGAAACTTCAGCTTCGAATTAATTTATTTATTGTAATATTGTAATTTTACTTATTGTTATAAATAAAATGTTTTTTTTTCTTAGCTTGGAAGTGTGTATTGCATTTGTTCTTAGATGGAACAAATTCAAAGGACGAAAAACATACTTAATTCGAAAACGACAATGGCAACATTAGAACAAGGATTCGAACGAAATTTTCAATTGAACATTAATAACAACAACAAAAATACTGAAACATCTGTTCAATATGTGCATTTATGTTGGCTTACATTTTAAACTCTATTCAAATTCTATTCATTATTTTAACTTATTTATAACTGAAAAGAAAATTACAATTTTATTGAATTACTTTATGAGGGATATATTACATTCAAAATAACTGAGTAAGAATTTTTTAAAAAACATGAATTAGAATATTTGGAAGTCTCATAGAGTTTAATGTTATAACGCAGTCTAATTTTTTGTGTGAATATATTATATATTCCCTGTATACATCGTATTCTGTTACTAATTCACTCAATTTAAAAATCGATTTTAAATTTGTTTTATACTTTTCAGCAATAAATTTATATATTCAAGAATGATAGAAAAAGATAAACACAACTAAAAGGAATTATTTAATTATGCATTCAAAAGTATTTCCTAATCTAAATTTCTAATAAAGATATTCCAATACATTTTTGACCAAGTTTACACAATCGAACTTATATTAAAATAAGTAATATTTAAACAATGTAATAAATTTCCACGAGATTTGGTTTTAAATTTCTATTTTTTTCCTTATTTCAAAATGTCTACAGCACACACAAAATATTAAATGAAATATCAGTAAACTTTCCCTAGATTCTATGCTAAACTATTTTAAATTTTATTTAGTTATTTATCATTCTACTAAAATTTTAACTCTTCTTGTTATTTAAAATTCCACGAAAACATTCAAACTTATATTCTTGTGAATATAAGTTTGGTTGCATTCGACTAAAATATACTGTTTTTCAAAATGATATATCCAATTTCAGAATTCCATATTTTTAGAAATAAACGACAGATATTAATAAGTAATACATGAATACAAAGGAAAACTCTAGAAGTCTTATATTGTGAACAATAGATAGCCCTCGTGTGTCTTTCGTGAGGCTATTTCACGAAAGTTGTTTTAGAAGCTTTCACTGAGTTGGATCGGTCGCAGTGGACCAAATGACTCGATTTTACACAGTTCGCCACTTAAGTCACCAGATAAGGCCCCATTCGATTTCTTCTATAAAGGATTTGTAGAAGATAAAGTATATGCCCCACACCATTACCCATAAGTTTCTGTGAAATTAAACAATGTATTTCTGCTGCTGTACAATCCAATACTACTGACACTTTGCTGCGTGTTTGACAGGAATTTACATATCGAATCGACATTACACGTGTAACTTAAGAACGTGTAATCGAACACTTGTAAAATCTCTTCTACATTATCTCTTATTATTTCTCTTATTAGTTACTATTCTGTGCCGTTTATTTATGAAAACCTGGAATTTTGAAATTGGATGTATCATTTTGAATAACCCTGTATATCGTAATTTTCCTGTAATATATTAAAAAATCTAAAACACTTCAACTATGTAATATATTTAAACGAGCATTTTTCTTTATTCCAAAATGGCAATTGCACACAAAAAATGTTCGTAAACGAAACATTTGTATACGTCAAACAGATTCTTTTCTAACCTATTCGAAATTTTGTTTATTTATACAATTCTACTAAAATATCTAGCTCTCTTCTCTGTTATCTAAAATTCCATTAAAACATTCAAACTCCTTTTCTTGTCTGCTACATTCGACTAAAATATTCCGCAACTTTTCTTGGCGAACACATTCAAATTTGCTTATACATTCCGATAAATAAGACATTTTAAAACGAGCATCCGCAAAACAGATGCTCATTTCCTGCACTCTAATTCCATTCTAGGACTCACAGAAACCAACATTTAAAACTCCAGGACAGTTAGAAAGGCTTTCACCAGGGATAATGCATGGCCCCCTGTTGTAAATTTGCATAAAATCCCTTTTCCATTCCGATTCCAAAGCGGAATAATTAGACTCTGGGTGTGAGGACTGTTATTACCCTTATCTTGTGAACCGAACATAGATGTTATCTCATAGTGAAGTGAGAGAAAAGGATCTTGAACACAGGACGCGTCATTGGTCAGATAACAAAAGAGAATTAACGGAGTGAAGGCAGCCATCTTGGTCGTTCACGAAGTAGGGAAAATTTCGCATTCGAACAGTAGAACTGAAGTTTTAATGTTACTTTTTTACAAAGGGCTATAAACTCTGGGTGTCTTTGTATTTTGCAGACGAAAATGTAAATGTTGGGAAGTCTAAATGTCATTCGAACCCTCAGAAAATTTCATTAGAATACGAGTTTTGGGAAACTAATGTCTTCCGTGGAACGAATGTACTGTGTAAATGATTCCATCTTTTAAAAGAAGTTTGTTAGGAGTTAAAAAAGTTAGTTCTGAGTTAAAGTAGTTTTTAATTCTTTTTTAAAAAGGAATATTATCATTGTTAATATTTTGGGACATATTCAACTATTAATTTAAGATGCAATAGTTTTTTTTTTAAATACACTATTTTTATTTTTTTTCATTTTGTAATTCAACTATGTGTAAATAAGGTGTTTCTTTTCTTTTAAACCCTGGAAAGATTTACAAGGTTATGCTTGGGGGTAGTTTAATTATTCGCTATGAAATTTTTTACCACGCCTTGGAAAGAGAGTACGTTTGTGAACATTGTTTTGGTGGTGATACAATGTGAATTCTGATAACACGAGTTTGCACAACTAGATATATTTATCAAGTATTTAAAGTTTATTCGAAATTAAATATTTTTAAGGTAACTTGAAACATATTCCAAAAACATAAAAGTACAGAGTACTTAACTATAGTACTGATAAGAATAAGACGAGTTAAATTGTAGAAAAAATTCAACAAAATATTATGATAAAATTAAGATATATACTAAGATACTTTATTCTCATTTAATTATGAGACAGCATCTAACAAATGAGAAAAAAAAAGTATACGTAAAAGTACTACAATATTATTTCTATGAAATATTGTACATAAATAAGTTTATTAAACACCAATACATTGATATATATATATATTTTAAATTTACGATCTTTACTTCAATTCAGAATTTAAAATATTTACACACGATAAATTGTAAATAATTTACTGATCTTTTGAATTATAATAAATTAAATGCGTCAGTCGAATGATTTGTAAAAGTATTAAGTTTTAATAAAAACGGAAAACACCGAAAGGGAAAATAATTTTTAATAATTGAGAAATATTTGCGTTTAAATATGTTGTGCATTCAAACATCGTCATAGCAATATTAATATTTCTTAAAGAACTAATTCATATTGATTTAATTTCTAACTTACTTTGTTTTTTGAGAAGTATAATCATACTATCTTGACCGAAGGCATTCCACACTGAGCAATTGTATTGACCGAAGTCATCTTCATCTGCATTGTGAATAATCAGAATATTCCTCACACCTCCTGCTATTGATTCTTCTACAATTTCATAACCATCATTGTTGTCAATGTCAACATGCTGAAATTAGAACAAAAGTACTATTAGTTTTGGAATAAAAGAAAATTAAAAATAAATATAAAAAATTTAAATTGGCTTTGCTAATTTTATTTTAACATGTGCTAAAAATTTTCCCCCTGTTAAGTAGAAAAAAGTAGAATTATTCAAAATGAATACTATTTAGCGTAAAGTATGCGTACTTCCGAGCCCCAGACTAAACAGGAGCAATTCCTTACAAAGAAAAAAAAATTGCTTCTTCCAATTCCCAGTGAATTTTTATTTTTCACAAGCAAATATTCTTAAAGTACAAAAATGCTGCAATTGTTCGCATCGAAAAAAAAAAAAAAAAAAAAAAAAAAAAAAAAAAGATTTTGCAATAAAAATCAATTATTAAATTAAATATGGAAATAAGGTCAAACGATGAATTATTAAATGAAATATACCTTAAAAAAGCTAAATGTTATTATTATAATCACAATGTATTGTAATGTCAATCTTTTGCACCTAACACCAAGTATACTTTATGTTACCACACATTTTTGTTGACGCCATTATCTTAAAACATGTTAGAACATGTTAAAAATCGAAATGAATTAGAGTTTTTGGAACTCTATTGTCAATCAGGAGCCAGTTGTAGCCACCGTGTTTGGAAACATTTATTTCACGCCATAATGTGATATTTAATATCAATGCAAATCGCCAAGAAAAATAAACACTGGTTCAGTTTTAAGCGCCAACATTTGCGTTTGGGCGCCAAATAGCGTCCGCATAAAAAAATTAAATTAAATTTACTAAACAATAAAACAAACATTTTATAGAAAAATAGCAATGACTTTTATTTTTAATATCAAAGCACTTATGTAATTAGATTAAATTGTGCTATATTAAAATTTAAATTTCTATTACTTTGGAGGATATATTTAATACTTTTCCCATTACATACAATCTTTAACATCATTTAATATTTCAGTTGCATCATAATCTTCCAACAAACATGAGGAATCAAAATTTAAACAATAAAAATGGTATTTTTACTAAAGTCAGATACAAAGTCACGATCTTTCAAAATAGAGGGAAAAGCTTTAGATAGGATAAAATAATTAAATTTTAAGTAATTAATTATTTAAAGAAATCTTAAGCAATAAGACAGCGTAAATATTAATATAAATTAATTCATTTAAAAAAATAAATGTAACATTACAGAACTACAATACTTTAAATCAAAAAGAAAGCACCATTTTTCATCCATATTTCCTACTGAGTAACAAATAACTTTTAACTTATCAATGTTTTAATACAACTCTATTAATACCATTATCGATTCTCTTTGCAATAAACCCCAACCTCTCTAACCACAATTTAATACATCTTAGGAGGAGAGAGTCCAACAGACCATCTAAGGAGCAAATAGAATGCATCTACATATTACGGTATATGTATGATGGGTATATTCACATCGGTCTACATAGAATTAGAAGCACTTTAAAGCACTGAATATATTCACCTAGAGCCTATACGATTAGAGTATTAAGATAGATATAAATAGGATTTAAAATCGCTGCATAGATATGATGTTAATTATATTTTTAATATCAATATTGTTCTTTTGTGGTGTCAGGTTGCAGTTTGTTCAGAAAAAGGCTTATACATCCTTTGAATAATTATTTGATTGTTCCACGTTCGATTATGTATTGTTATAGAACAAAGCTTTTAAGTTCAATTACATAATAATGCATAATCGAACAAAATCGTTCTATAACGATATATAATCGAAATAAATTTTTCGTTCCAATTAAATTAAAATAATTAGAATAATTTTTTTTGCATATAATTCCTTCATTATTTGCCATGAAAATGTACTTTTCCTTAAAATATATATTCTATTACAGCAATTCAGGTTGAAAAAGTAATTTGAAACCGCACGCAATTTTTGTCACTTTGTAATCAGATTTGTATATAGGACAGTTTAAATATTTTATATAACATAATTTTATATTGGTTTTTAATTGAAAAGACAATGTATTTCAATTTTTTAAAAATCATATAATGATTTTAACTGTTTCTTAGAACTATTGTTTTCGAATAAAATAATATATTTACCTATAAAAAACCAACCCGAAGAGTTGTTAGCATTTGAAAAAAAAATTACCTCTTCTAATAAGTTAAAAATACATATGGAAGACAAGTTTTTTTTTTATCACTGTATTCAATATTTATTTTTAATAAAATTATAATCAGTATAATAAGAAAAGATTGTACAGTTCGTATTGAAATACTAATTAGTTATGCAATTTATTCAAATTGATTTTTATTAGCAAAAATACAGTCAAATCTCCTTTTTCAAAATTACTAATTAACAGGCCATAGATACTTAACTCATTCAAACTAACCTTTGTTGAAGCTATTTTTTTCTATATTGTTTCATATTAGAATTATTTTGAAAATAAATTCCGCTTGTAATATATATTCCATTGAGGGGATTAATTGTATACTACTAATTATCACTCATATCACACTATTGATTTTTTAAAAATAAATAAAGAATACCAGAAAATAACACTATTAAACTATTTCATTCGAAGCTCTTCAAACAATTATGTCAAACGTGCAACTCTAACGCACTCATTCAAACTGATGGAATAATCAGCAATAATTATATAGCTATTCAATTTTACATTTATTGCAGCTATTTGTTCTCATTATTCTTGTTTTGAGAAGAAATTCCGCCTGTTATGTATGTAATGCAAAATTAGAAAAGGATATCAGTTTTAAGCTATTAGCTACTACATCACGAGAATTAGTTATTTTTTTCTTAAATATACAAGGATCACACACTCTATTCCACTTGAAACTTTTCCACCAAACATAATAAACCAGCTTAATTTTTTGTCTTCCCTATTTCAATTTTAATAGAACGAAATCCATTCTAAAACGTGAACGAAATGTTTGTTAAAATCTTATTACTAGTACATACACAGAACAGAATTGAAATTTACTGCAGCTATTCTTTTCTATATTTCTTCATATTAGTCTTGTTTTCAGGAGAAATTCCGCCTGTTATGTATGTAATGCAGAATTCGAAGAGGATATCAGTTTTAAGCCTTCAAGTACCACATCACGCTACTGAGCTATTTTTTCTTAAAAACACAAGAAAATCACGGTATTCCATTCAAAACTCTTCCGCCAAACATATTAAACCAGCTTATTTTTGTCCTCCTATCTTAATTTTAATCGTATAAAATCTACTCCAAAACGGGAACAAAAGGTTAATTAAAATCTTATTCCTAGTGCACACACACACACACCAGACTACAGTTCGTGTGAGTAAGCTTCGTGTTGGGCCCATCTCCTTTTCCATGGGAAATTTAAGACACAGGAGAATTACTGGAGACGTCTACAGTGTTAAAATGAAGCCAAAACAAAAACGCAAGACGCAACTGCCTCACACGCTAGGTGTTTCGCCAGGTGCCGGGGTTCTCACTCCATCTGAGGAAGCTTCAAATGAAAATGAGAATAAATGCAAATAGGCAGGCACGAGAGCTTCCCTAAGACAAGGGTTTGTAGTTTTGGAATTCACACAAAGAGAATTTAAGTGCTAATTTGATAGATTTCCGGCGGGGATACCAAATGAGGTTTCTATGACGGTGGTAAGTGGAAATCATTTCGGGGAATTTTCTGGAAGATTTGATTTGGATTTCGGAACGCCAAATAATTTTAAGGATTAAGTTCTATAATGGGTTTTTTTCCGGCTCGTGGGAAGACGAGTTGTCGGAGAAGATATAATGAGATAGCTTATTGTTTTTGGATTAATTTTTGTCATTTTTTTTTTAATGTCACGGAGTAACGTAATCTAAACTGGGAGAATATCCATTTATAATACAAAGACTAAGATTTTGAAATATTTTATAAACACGGGGTTCCTCGATTTTTGTCCGAATTCCGTTCCGACTGATAGGTCTTAATCAGATTCATATTTTTCAATACTATTTTAATTCAACGGGTTATTAAAATCGTACACGAAACACAAAAAATAAATATATGTACATAATATGAAAAATATATAACGCACATAACGCGAAAAATACATGATGCACATAGCGTGAAAAATATCGATATAATTCGAATAATAATTTCGAATGATATAATTGCTCAAGCACATAAAAGAATTTAACGTAAACATTTACTTTAAGGGGAAAAAAATAAGATATGGTGTCAATATCCACAAAGGGTTTTCAAAGTGCACATTCAAAATGGATTCAGATAATGTCAAAAATAATTAATCGTCGTAATTCAAATGCGTAATATTGAATAAATTTAGTACCTAATTATAACAAGAGTTAATACTGTTTGCCATTTTGAAAAATGTTTCTTTGCATTGTATTTTCAAATTTTAAGAAATATTTATGGCCACTAAATTAAAATATTAATTATTGTAAGCGCAAGAGTATTTAATAAAAATAAGCCAAAAGAATATTTTTAAGATCGGTAAATGCATTTTCATACACTATGAATCAAATTTAGATAATTAACGTTGTAGAATATTTTACTTAAAATAGGACGACTTTTAAACAAAAAGAACATGAATTTCTAATTATATGATTTGTTTAAAAATTATTATGAATAATATTTTATTAAGTAGAGACCAGAACTCAGCGATACACCACTACAGATGGGATATAAAAAAAATTAAAAGGACACATTTTGATGAAATTGGATTTGTGCAAGAACATCACACATTTTAAATAAAATGTAAATGACTATATCGTACATTTCATTCGTATGTAATATATTTATTGATAATAAAAGTTATGGTAGTGTATGAAACTTCACTAAATACACAAATTAAAAAACCTGTTGAATTAATAAATTACCTGTGAATTTCGAGACCATAGTATCCTTGTCGGTGGAGGCACAGATGCTATGATACATTGTAATTTCACAACCTCGCCTTCCAATCCATACTGAACAGGTTCACTGCGAACCCTTGGAGGTCCTAATAATGAAAAAATACATAGTAATCAATTAATAAAAATATTTTAATTACATAAGTACAAAAATAGTTTCATAAAATAACCCTAGATGGCAGCAGAATCGAACGAATAGCTTCTTCGGATCTGTTGGGAAAAGTCGCCGTCTTTCCCATTATTTTGATTTGGTAAATTTTTCGTGGAAAAACTCGATCTTAATTAAGGAATTAGGAAAAAAATAAAAAAATAAAGCGGAAAAAGTAATTACATTTTGAGGTTTTCATTAGGGAAGTGTTTCATGAAATGCTGCATAATATAATCATAACAAATAACTAAAAACGAAAACAGTTTGAATTTAAAATTCATTACTTGTGTAAATTTAAGTATTTTTTTCCTTTTAGAAATGCGCGAGAGATATGCAGTTATTCTGTGTCTACTCTTTCAGTAATTGAAAGATTAAACTAAGAACGAATTCGATACCAAATTACTTTCAATACATATAATAAAATTAATGTTTTAATAAAAATGAAAAGTTTTTATAACACATTAAATATGCCCCTTAATCTTATATTTGTCGATTTAAATAAAATGTTTATAAATGAAATTCCAAGTTAATTATGCAGTACAATTTGCATAAGAATTTCTTAAAATTGAAAATGGATAAAGTTTTTTTTTTTATTGAATGGAAATTAAAATATAGAGATAAATAATAAGTTCACTTTTTATTGATAACAACGATAGAAATTCCCATTGTTCAATATTATGAATATGAGAAATAGATTTGAAATTAAATACATAAAATTCATTTGCATATATTTAATATATATATTCATAAACAGATTTGATTCAACTTTTCGAAATGTATCGTATTAAATAAAGAATGAAAAATATTAACTTTTCAACTTCGAAAGAAGACCTTAAAGCTAGTTTTTATTTAGGAAAGAGAACTCTATTAAACAATTTTAAAATTAAATGAACAACAATATAAATTTTCAAGTAAATACCATATATTAGCTACATGCGACCAGTTTCATTTTAAGTTTTGTATTATAATTTGAACTATGATATTAGAGTATAAATAATCGGGTTTATTTTACAATAAAATTTCAAGGAAGAAGTTTAATTCCACACAATTTTTAATCACATTTAAACATAATCGCATTAGTCCATGGGATGGAAAAACGTTTTTTTTTTTCCTTTCTTAAGACATCTTGTGACATTATTTGACCTATCGTGTCAAAATAAGCCGTTAGATCAATTTAATTCGAATAATCTTTATTCTTCTCTGATTTCGCATTTTTGAATAAGAATTGAGCGAAAGTATTTTTAATTACTCTTTCATAAGATGGGGTTTAAAATCTTCAAAAAAGTTTGCATAAACGAAACGGCCAAAAGCTAAAATAACCGATTCCTTTCCAATCAAGGTCATCCTCATTTCTTAATTTTCCATTTTGCGTTTGATTCTAAAACTATATTACGTCTCAGAATTGAGTCAAAACTTATGTGGTCGAATTAAATACATACAACAAGTTAAATACACCTCTCTTTCTGGGCATTAGTAAGATATCTTGGTAAAATGGTAAAAATATGAATTAAAAGTTGAAAAAAAAAAAAGGAAAATCAATTTTACTGGAGATAATTTTACTTCTACCATGTTCGATGTTAAAAAATATTTCTATATTTTTGATTCAGAAATGAGTTATAATGTTATTATTAATTATTTTTAATGATTAAGGGAAAGATCTCGGTCAAAATTTCTTAGAATTGCGAATGAAAACTGTTTCGAAGAAACCGAGCTGAGAGTTGGAGCAAATTCGAAGAACCATTCATTCTATGAAAGCACGTTCCATATGCGTTTCCGTGGAAGGCACCTATTCTTAGCCAGGGCCATAAAATGTTTCTCTACCTAGGATTTAAAATAACGCCCTCAGTCAGGTCGGAGGCACGTTTATGCCTGCGATGATGTATAACCCGGTTATGTGTATTTACACACAATATGTGCTCAAAGTAAATGTTCTGTGGAACTGTTTCCAGGACATGAGGACTTCTGCTTTCTTTCAACTGCAAGCAATCAGTCATTGTTGGTTTAACATAAGTCTCTCGCATTTAAAACGAATTTAAGGGTCAAATAACCGCTGATGTTTTAAAGGTTGGGAGGTAATTGGGATAATTTGTTGTAGGAATGTTCGAACAAACTTTAGATTAAACAACGAAAGTTTTCGTGATAGTAGGGAAAATAAGGACGGAATTTGTAGAAAGGGATTACGATAGTAAAAAACGCCACCTTGAAAAGCAACACGAGGGCTTATGGGCGACGGGCCTTGTAATTTTGATATTCGGTCAAGTGACGAGGACGACACCTGAGCTGGAGTTTCCTTCTTCAAATTTCCCCCCAGAAATGGGATCTTGCTCAGAATTAAGGTGCATCAGCCTCGCTACACGGTGGTTTTTTAGTGGCATCAGGGCTCTAACCCCACAACTTGAAGAAAAGAACACTGGCTGTGAGTCAGCGATCAAAACCACTAGGTTACCGCTGCCACTTGCAGGAAGGGAAACGCAGAAGTTACATTAGATTAATAGTGTATAAGTTGCAACTTTAATTTGCACCCTTATATGATTTAAAATTTTATCATTATACTCAAGGGACCTTCATTCGTCTATTGGGGTTAGATAGTCCAATGGTCTTCTTTTAAAGTTCCCCATGCATTAGCGCATAGGTTCCCAACCTTTTATTGTTTTATTGGTCTATCGCCTATAAAACTTATTCACTACCTACTTTTCAGACGAGGGAGGAGGGAGCCATCACACCCCCCGTTCTTGAAATCAATGTAGGTGTGAGTTTTTAGACCTTTAATAAACATTTAAAAGTAATTTTGAAAGTCAGAAGAAGAAAGTAATCAAGCACACGCATTCCTTCACTTTAAAAACGCACTTTCGAATGCATTTTATTCCACGCAATTGAAAATAATACTCTAGTTGTAAGGAAAAGGACAGGAAACTCCATAGGATATTAATATTAAGCTCGGAAATTCGGGTGACGTGCCGTTCGTTAATCTTGCCGTGGCATATCCAAATTCGAAAATACAAGCTCATTTGATTGAATCGGAACATACATACGGACTGATCTTGCCGAGAAGACATTTAGTAGCATTTGTTGAAACGTGTTCGATTATTTTTAGCATGAATTAGGATTTTTCGTGCGTTCTTGTGAGTATTGCCCGGGGGAGGGGGGCAATAAACGCCTCCTTAGATCTCTTCAAAGCCCGCCGGTGGACGTTACCTTCCCCCGTTCGGAACCACTGCATTAGAGCATGTTATTAATGCTTAAATGGACAATAACAATAGAATTTATGCTGCCTTTTTACACTTTTATAATAGTTGAAGCAGATTTTAATTTGAGGATACGTCAAGCCTTGCTTTAAATATAGTCTGTACATCTCGTTTCTATTCTGCGTTGTAACTAGCATTGATTTACTTTCTGTTGATATTAACAGTTCCTTCATGTTGAGGCTAAAGTTTTTGTTATATTTTTTAAATATAGAGCTTGTAAATAAGTTTGTAAGATCTAGATTATTCAATTTCTTGGAAGTTAGCCGAAGAAAAAATGTTAGAATTTTCAGTTTGACCGCTGAAAGTTGCTCAACTAATGATATAGCCATACACTTGGAAGTTCAGCAAGGAAACAATTCCGGACCCTCGGACTCTTCAATTTAATTATTGATAGTTGCATACCTTATGATGTAACCGGACATTTTGCAACAGAATGCCGGATTCTTCAGGTTGATTATTACATAACCAATGATGTAACTGGACATTTGGAAGTTAACCGAAGAAACAATGCCAGATTCTTAAGTTTGACTACAGCAAATTTCACATCGAACGCTTGGGGGAATTGACCGAAGAAACAATTTCGGATTCTTCGGCCAGACTATTAGAAGTTGCACAACAAATGGCGTAACGGAATTTCAGTGAAACATTTAAAAAAAAAAAAAAAAATTTGGACAGGAAACTTACCTTTAATAAAGACCAGGACATCTGTGGATATTTCAGCGAATCCCACCACTGTGGCACGGCAGGTGTATCTACCTGCTCTGTCAAGTGTCAGTTGGGGAATGACGAGCTTTGACTGTGTGCTGAGGACGGCATCCGAGCCTTCGAATGTCCAGACAGTGTCCGGTTTCGGGTTGCCATCGACGTCACAGCTCAGAGTAACTTCGGATCCGATATCGGCGGCGACGTTTTCGATCGTCGATCGGAATACGGGGCCATCTGAAAACGATAGTCACGATTACGAATTTCAGTGAATAAATCTACTATTATACATACTCGCATTTAAATGTATAAATGGATTCAAAGAGATTTATATACATGCTCTTTTAAGGTTGTCTTCGCGTAGTTATTCAGAACTCAGAACACTTTTCAGATAGAAAAATGTTCCAACACTGATGTCGTATTCTGACTTCCCTAATCTACAGAGAGCAGCCTATTTCTGCATACTCTTATCTTCCCGAATCAACGCATTTTTTAAATATTAAATGTATTTTATATTTTGTTTCTTGTATTGTAATGCTAAATGAGTTTGTGGTGACCTCGTCTGCAGGAGTAAAAACACTTAATAGCTAAATAGGAGTGGAATTCCTTTCTAGCTCAGTTGTCTAAGACGCATATCTGTAGACCCGCAGATAGCCAGCTCAATTCTGCCCAAACATAGTCAACAGTCTTTTAAAAAATTTTCATTTTAAGAGTTATAGAGAAAAGTTACATAATGATGAAATGTTTCTAAATTTTAGAGACACAGTATAATAATAGGATGCATGTATTAACGCGTGTCACGAGTCACGTTTCTGCTTGAAAATATGTTATGAATTTTGATAAGGCACTTTAAACTTAAGCTGTAAGAATAAATGAACCTTTCTTTCATAGGAAAAATAATTACTTCACGAATTTTACTTTAAAAATTACGTTCGATAAATCGCGGAAAACTAAATGCAAAAAAGAACCGTATTTACGAAAAAAAAAAAAATTAATTTAAAATGTTATTAAGGTAACTGAGACAATAAAATGTTTCGGAAGTTGAATTTTTTGATTTTACTGTTAAAAATTAGAGGGTGCTTTTCTGATTACATAGTTGTATTATTTATCTGAATTTAATAAATAAAACGCTAGAAAATTAAATTTTGAAACCGTAAACAAATATGCCACGCCATAGGAAAAATATTTTTTTTTGCATTTTTCTCAAAATGTGTTTTTTTAGGAATCTGGAACGACGTCCCAGTTACCTTACTAAAAATTATTCGAATTGTTTTAGAAATTTTCTATGGTTCTTTGTTTTGACCATGTTCATTTTTCTTAAAACAAATTTTTTTAAAGCATTCTTGTATCTAAAGACTACTTGTGATTCAATTTTTTTTTAAAGTCACCACATTTTAAAATTGTATTTTATATAGTTTTAAAAAATTGAATTGAAGTTTTGGTCTTTTTTGCTTGGTACCTTATTTTAAAAAAATTCACAGCTGAAAAAAGTACTTGGAATGATTTTTCAAAAAAGAATTGCACTGTAAGAACTTCTTTAAAATAAGCAAAGAATTAAATTTTATATTTTATGTTTGAATATGAGTAAGAAATATTATATAAAAAGAATATTTTAAACTTTAAAGCACAAGAAGAAATTCAAACATACATAAAAAGGCATAGCATTTTAATAATTTAAAAATTTATGGACATTTGGCAAAACAGTTTTGTGCATGACATAAGCACGCATATTTAATGTCATTCATACTGAATTTAAAGAAGACCCAAAATCATTTTAAGAGTTTTGAGTTCCGTGCATCCTTTAAAATGGCTTCAAAACATTAAGTCAACTAAAACAATCAAAATGAAAAAGACGATGATAACCATTTGAAAACAATATTTAAAGCACAGGTCGCAAAATTGTTATGGTGGTTTTATTGTCATGAGATTTCACTTATTTTCATTTTCTGAGAGTTTCTTAAGAAACTTTGGAAAATGATTATGGATAAATATCTTTTTAAAATTCAAATGCCATGTATATTGATTTCGGATTTTCGTTTTCAATCGATTACCCATTTGGATAGAATAAACTTTATCGATACTTACTGAACATTGAAGCATATACAATTATAAAAGTACAGCAATTTTTTCTGGAGTTTTAAAAGCTTACATTCAACAGCTCAAAGATGGATAATTAAAACTAAATACATTACAATTTTGATACGCTTGAAAACACAAAATACATTTGTATTTAATTTAAATCGATCTATTTTAATTGATATCTTAACAAATTTCAAAATCTTGAAGTTTTGTGAGAGATAGTTTTGCTATTTATTAATCTACTTCCAGTTATTTACTGTAATTGATCTTAGTTATTATACAATTATTTTATTTTAGTTATTTATTGTTTTATCTCCATCGCTTATTACTGATGCGATGGTTTATTTATTTTTATTATTTGTCTTAGCTACAGAACTTATTGGTTATCTAAGTTATTTATTATTTTATCTCTGTTACTTATTACTGATATGATAGCTTAGCTATTTTTTTATTTATTGGTCTTAGTTACACAACTTAGTTTATCTAATTTATTATCTAAGTTATTTATTATTTTATCACCATCATTTATTATTGATGTGATAGTTTACCTAAATTTTTATTTTATCCCCACTTATAAGAAGTAACTACACTACAAGTATGTCATCCTTTCGCAGTATTAAAGTATTTAGTTAAATTAGAGCCTTTATATATTTTTTGAAAATAATGGCATTCTTTGTGAAAACAAGATTAGCAAGGGAATAAAATCTTAACAAACGCCGCAACAAAAACGAAGACTAATTTCCAAGGAGGCAAAAAAATGTGTAAGCCACTTGAAAAGATAAAGGCAATCCATACAAGACGAACAAAATCATTAGCGGACGACATCATTACTTGTGTTAACGATATCCACGTAATGGTTCACTTACTTCATTGGAAACCATTATGAAAAGAATTAATCAAGGAATAAAAACAAGCATAATCCCCTATTGCAATGCAGTAACCCGATACCTCACGCAAAACAGATGCAGTAAAGAAGTGGAGGCTTACAGAGGACATTGAGTGTGTGTGTCGACTTGGTCGTTCCCACCGCATTGCTCACTTCGCAGCTGATGGTGTCCTTGTTGTATTCACGTGTGACCCTCGGTATTGTGTAGGTCGTGCTGTGGTCTCCTGCTATCACTTCGTCGTTTCTGTAGGGAAGAAGAAAAAAAAGATTGGAATAAACACGTTTGAACATTTGGCGATGGCAGTGAAAAAGTTTGTTGTTGATGGTGTGAACAAACTTGCGACAGTGGTAGCACACACAGTCGAGGTTTCTTTTTTAAATATTAATGAAGCATTGAATGATGTTTACTTTAGTGTTTGAATGACTTTCTAGTGTGGAGGCAGTTTGGAAAGGTCTTAAAAAAGAGCAATGGTGGAGGAAAAAGTTTTACAATTTAAAAAAACGAGTACTATATAATTAAAAAAAAAAGAACAATTGACATAACTACAGCTTATTGAGAAAAACGTAAAAAAATAGGCACAATTGTTGATAATTAAAATATTTACAAACGACAGGCTCTTTTACACCTTTTTGTCCTGTAGCTCTAATATAATCTTAATACTCTTACTCTCAACTGAAGAATAAAATTGTTTTTAAACCTATTTATAAACTTGTTATAACATGCAATTATGCTTTCTTGCAACGTTATTCTCAGAAACGAAAAAAGACATTTACAAAGGCTTCGTCGGATGCTTAGAAAAGTTAAGGAAGGACTACCGACCTTGAAGACACTTTTGGTGACAAGCTTGAAGACTTTGGGGACAAAATGAAGGTTTCCGAAAATGCTGCAATTTTTCCGACATGTCTATTAGGAAAGAAATGCCGGAATTTTCCTTGTGACGTCACATCTAGCCGGACAGATATAAATACGCGGCAATCCTTAGATGAAGCGGTCTGTCGGAATCTGCCTTTGAAATGCACGAAAAAAGATTTGTCCAAAACGTGAATTAGTAAGCTGGTTAGCTGAACATTATTGAAGGTGCTATAACTGTTATTACAAGTACTGTTTTGAAACTCTGTTCGTGTTGCTAATATGTACAAATGCTACTTTTCCTGCGTACTGTTAATCTGTGCTAGTCTGCCTACATGTGCTTCGTTATTTCCTGATTATTTTTGAATAAAAAGCGTCATTATCTGTTAGCCTCCATGATTGACCGTTTTCACCCAACATCCACACGACGAGGATTTTACATTATATTTTGTAAATTACAGTAACCATACATGTGTTTCACTGCCGTAAAATTATAATAAAATCTCTCAACAAGGTATCCTTTGCTTAAATATTAAATAAAACATTTTACATAATCGTGGAAGATGAGCAGAAATAAGCCCTGACACATGTCTAAAATGAACAATATCTTCAACTGAGCAATTAATCAAACCACGGCCAATTGAAATGGTATCTAGATTTTTCGACATACTTAAAAATTGGCTTTAATTGTTATCGTATTAGAACTATTTAAAAATATATGTTAGGGTATAAAATCGATTCAAACGAAAATGCTTGGATAAGAAAACAAAAACAACGTTGACCAGGTAAATTTAATTAAAAAAAAACTCATGAGTTTCGTTTTTAAAGCAAATTATTTGAGAAATTTGGTAGATGAACTGTTTTGTTACGAATTAAATTAATTATTAATCATTCGTTACAAAATACAATATAAAAAGAAATCCATACACAAAGATGTATTTGGTTTCATAAAAAAATAAGAAATTATATACATAATTATATTTTAAGAACGGAGAATTACTTTTATGAGTAGAAGATTCCAAAATGGCAAGTTAATATTCACTTAGAATAACTGTTGCAATTTTGAAAAGGTAGTTAAATAACAATATACAAATTCATCATCTGCAAAACCAGAAGCAACTTGATCGAAGCACGATATTTACCCATTAATTTACATTTCTTTCGAATAAAGAAAATACAAAAATTAAATTTACTTTTTTTTTTGCTCTCTTCTTCTTCTGAATCACAAAAGAATGGAATAAATATTTAAAGTATTAGATAAGGAAGATTCCAAAATAAATTCTCGGAACAGAAGTGAATAATAATTTCCTGTTTTTCTTTTGTCCAGTTTGTCTCAAAATGTTTCATCGTTCACCCAAATATTCTTTTTAAGGATTTAAAGAGATAAAAAGGAATTGTTAAAATTTCACAAGCAGCCCTTTTCTCTGTCTCTTTTTATTTCTAGAACGTTCATTTTTCAATATGGCGGGTGGTTGTTTGACAAATGATGCAGGTCTCAACAAATGTCGAATTCGGAAAGTTCTTTTTGTTAGTCGTTACGTTGTTCAATTTTAATTTTTGCCTTACATTTAACACCATTTTCTATGATGGCTTAAAGTATTTGAATTGAGAATTTAAGCATCATTTTTGTAGTTACACAGCTTCTAAATGTCTGTAAATTGCTTCAATTTATCCACTGAATCCGGCTCACGAATAACTGATTCACAAATTTTAATAATTCCAACCGAATTTTGCAAAACATACTTTTAATATTCATCATCCACGAAAATATTTAAATGTATGGCAAAGAAACAATACAAATTGATCATCAATTGGAAAAATTCTGATTCTAGATTTCAAAGCTTAAAAATCACGCAAATGATAATTTGATGAATATTTAAAAATAATTAAAACACATAAACTAACATACTCATAACAGAAACTAGGTAAATGAATTGATAAAAGTAGATATATTGAAAACAGATAAAATAATTCCTGTGTACTGCACATACGTAGTATATACACATACATAAAATATAGTATATATTAAACATGTCCAATATTTTGTAGTTGTAATTTGAATAAACAAGAAACAAAAAGCTATTTTTAAGCCTGTAAGCCAGTAAAAATAATTACATCTCGAAATGAAAGAACTGGCGAATCAAGACGAATCATTCAAATGGGCTGTACTACTGTTAGTTTTGTATGAATAGTTTAACTCTTTTAAAAAATGAACAGTTTTATATTTTCATAATTCTTCGATGCATTCAGAAAAGCGTTTTGGATTTCGCGAAAGAATTTATGCTTTCCAGTGATTCATACTTGCGTTGAGAAAAAAAAAAGGATCCTTTGCAATATTTTGGTGAGAGTGAAAATTGAATTTCGATAACAATATGAAAAAGGAACAATATTAAACCATTTTTTAAAAAACTTGTCATTCAAATGGATGCTTTGAAATACTTTACATTTTTATTATATTCACAAGAATTTTAAGTCTGTTTCTAACCAAAATCTACAAATAAATTTAAATCCATTTATAGAGTGTTTACATGAATATAATTACAAACTCATTTGTGAAATAACTCCATTCAAGTTTTTCCTTTTTCGGACTGTATATCACTAAATTTAATTCAAATAAAACCTAAGTTATAGTCTCAGGGGTTGATTTAGTTCCTATTTAGGCATAAATTGCTATGAGTCTTCTAATGACACATCACAACATTTGTATACATTTTATTCAAAGATAATTTTTTTTTTTTTTTACTAGGGAAATAATTTCTGAGAGCCTGTTTGACAAACAATATATAAAACAAAATTCTTTATGAATATTTCATAAAGAAAGAGCTAAATAAGCACAATTTGTAGGCGTTGTATTTAATATACATTTACGTCAACAGCTGGCGCCACAAGCATTTCAAAGGGGAAATGAAATAGTTCTATTTTTGGATGATAAAGGATGAACAAGAGAAAGAAATCTTAAGTGGAAAACATTAGGGTTTAGAATAACTAAAATCGACATCTTTTAAAGCTCACCACATTGAAAAATTAAAAAAGTACACACTAATAAGAAGAAAAACGAAGATCATACGTACCTCTGCCACTTGATGTTGACATCGGCGGGATTGGCGACGGCTTCGCAGGTGAATTTCACGTTATCGTTCTCCATAATCTTGTCAGAGCTCACTTTGAGGGTAATTTCTGGAGGATCTGCAAAAGAAGCATCCATCTCTATTACTCACCTGTCACCAGCTAATGGCATCTTCCGCCACCAAGCAAGCAATACAAACGAAATCCTCTTTACACCTTCCACCGAGCGAAGAAAAAGATACTTTTATTCCTTACTCGGTAAGGAAAAAGAAACAGTGGACTCTATAAGCCCATTGATACAAGCCATTTTCGGAAAAGAACATCAATTCCTGGTGCGTTATTCGCGATGTACTTTTTTTTTGGAAGTGTATCAAAAATTACTTTTTTCATTCGTGCCTTTTTTGCAGTTATTATTCATCTGTGGTAAATAACTCTTCATACATCCTGGTTTTCCGACGGCGACTTGATGATTTATGTATTTACCTCCTGAGACAATGCGTGATTTATTTGAATTTGGAAGGGTGTTTGCGGGGCATACATTATTCGAAATTATTACATTAGGGATAAGTACTTTTATTATTTAAGTAATTTTTTCACAGGTTCTCGCTGATGTGAATTGTTTATTAAAATTTTCGATCGTGATTTAATAGTACGAGGTAGTATTTTAAGTTTTGATTATTACTAAGAAATAAGGAAGATATCTGGATAAAATTTATTCTGTAAATTAATCGATTCTTATGTACATAATGTTGTAAATTACTGTTACTTACGTTGATTTGTTTGGTTTCAAGAAGACGTAGATTGAAGAAAACCGCAGTATGGAGAACATAGAATCGAGTCTGCTGAGTTCTACAATAATGACCTTCGCAAGGTCAGGAAACGCTGGGAGAACTCTGGATGGTGACAATATAGAAAAGTCTTAAGGACAAAAAATAAAAATTAAGCTCCTATCCCGATTATTTTAAGTAATAATTTAAAATTTACGATGCAGCGAGTTACTTCAATCTATGGCTTCTTGAAACCAAAACAAATCGGAATTAATTGTAATTTACAACATTATGCATAAGTATAAATTAATAAGCAGAATAAATTTCCATTATTTCAGTTATTTCTTAGTAATAATGAAGACTTTTCGATACACTCTCCTAGAAGAGGTAACTAGAAATAAAATTTTACTTAATTATTTCTGATTCATGGATCATTTTCAGTTTTAAATACAATTATCAACTGAAATAACTTATATAATATATAAATAAATATTACTCTGCACGTACTTTTAAGAACTTAGCACGAATTTTTATAGTAAGTAGAGTTATAATTAGGGAATAATATATTAACGTGAAAAATTAGGCGGCATTTAAACTATATATAGGTGAAAAATCAAACAGTTGTAAGATAACTAATATTAAGATTTCACACAATGGTCCATTGGATACAGATTGTTACGAATTAAATTTAAGCACATTTAAATGGTGATAAAATTTAAGAAGGATGCGTTATGTTTACATAAACATATTCCCATTAACACAAATAAAAGTTTATCAAATGGGTAGATTACCGTACTATTATATGTTCATATTACAATTTTATTACAATCATTTTTTGGAAACTAAATTTGGGTTAATTTGAATCTTAATGATCTTTTGGGAAAAAAATTATTCAACTCAAACGAAATCTTAAAAGGATGTAAATAGCTCTGATTTCTTTTTTTTTTGAATTCTGTAATGACAGAAAAAAAGGTTGTAACCTATATGAATACAACATGTTCGATGATCGATGACCATTCATTGGTTGGTGCGAAGATTGTGATGAATCTGTCTCTAGAGACAAGTTGTGAGGAGATGGATGTTCCAAGTATATACCTAATATGGAAGGGAATATTCAGACTTCATCACATCTTTAGATGGAGCGTCGATTATAATGTGTTGAAAATAAGGTCTATCGGCTTTTTGCGTGAGAAAAGGCCGACCTAGTGGGGGAAAATGCCTTAACTTTACCGAATTAATTGGCTTTCTTTAAAAAAAAATCAGGAGGTAACAATCAAAATTCTTATATAGATTAGAAATACATGCGTCACACTAATTAAAAAACATCAATACTTTCTAGAAAAGTAGATGAATCAATGTAGCAATATCATCCACAAATATTGCCATAGTTTATTAACGTTTCACTGAGAAGCAACACGAGGACGGTTGGCGACCCGGACCTCAAAATATCTAGAACCTCAGTCAAATGACGAGAATGATCTGGAACTTTCCTAACCAAATTTCCCAAACCACGCCAAAGGGAGGTCTTGGAACCTGGACATATGTAATGTGCATCAACCCCGGTACACAGAGGGTCTTTAATGACAACAGAGCTCGAACCCACGACTCGACAAAAACAAAGCCGGCCGCGATTCAGTGAACACAACCGCTAGACTACCGCGATCACATATAAGATGTAAAAGACAGCGTCATATGATTTATTAAATATCGAAAAAATAATTATATATGAAATGGAGCACAACTTCTTAAGGAAAAAAAGTTAGAACTTCACAGAAATTTTCTTAGAAGTTTGGAGAGACATGCCTACATTTACCATGATGGGAGAACTAATATGCTATGGGGAAAAAATGACAACAAAGGGGCACTGTTGCTACTTCTCGGGAGATAGGAATTAAAAAAATGAAAGCAATAGCTAAGAAATAAGACATTTTATTAATATATATATATATCCAATTGAAAATGCTCAATATGTTCGCCACCACATTCCAATACAGAATACAGATGCGGTATCACACCTGAACATGGCAGCAAGGAACACAAATCAACTTGAATGGCAAATCAACCTCTCGCCGCACGACGCCTTTCAACTCTGGTAAGGGCTGGGGGTTTTCTCTACAGACCCGTCATTTTCATGCCTGATTCGCATCACATGACGTCAAATGATAAATTTGCCCATTATTATTTTTTCGTATTATAAAGTGCATGCAGTATTCGATACTGTTTTTGCTGCCAAATTTTGTGTTGTATAAGCGATCACTTTCCATGGAATTATTTGCACTAGTACTTCCTGTTGTCGAAATTTCGAATTATTTTTTTTTCACATCATACAAATTCTCCCACAAAGGTGAATATAAATCAGCATGTTGCTCGTCTCTCCTACCTTTAGACATTTTTATTATATTTTAGTTCACAACAAATCTTTTGAAACACTCTGTGTATAGGTGGCAATAATACATGTAATACAAATGAATAATGATTAATAAATTCGGTATTACTTTTGAAAAATATAGTACAACTTACATTTGACTTCCAGACTTATTCTGGCATATAAAGGTTGCTTCAGAGCAGGGTTTTCAGATCGACACGTGAAAGTCTTGCCGTCATGCTCTCTGCGTGGTGTGAGTGTCCACTTGAGGGCAGCATTGGCTCTTTTGTTGTCCCCAAGAAGTTGCGTGGTGTACTCAATGTCTTCTGATACAACACTACCTTCGCCGTCTAACCATGTCAGCTATAAAACAAACCATTTGGTTAGTAAAAAAAAACTTCATCTCCACAACAGCTTCAAGAAATTCGAAACCACAAAGCAAGTAAAAGGAAGAATTTAAGTTTTATTTCGTTACAGAGGCATAACGACGGGGGATAAAGGGGTAGTAGCCAACCCCATAATGAATATTTGTTTTAAAATTTCAGTACACAACTTTTTTTAAACTGATTTTTTTATGTCAGAAAAAGTTAATATTCGAAATCTCGTAAACATAAACTCGACATAAAAAAATTCTTTTCATCTTGAAAATAAATAAGGAAATTTCAAATCAAATTTTAGGTATGAGTTGAAATTGGGGAGTACCCTCCCCCTCTGCATTTCGGTGATGCAAGTGGCAGCGCCACCTATTGTGACCACTGAACATCAAAACATAAGGAAAGTAGCTTCAAATATATTATTTTAATTAATATTACTTTAGAATCACATAGCGAACCAGAAGACAAAGATTTTGTAACTTCTTTGAATGATCAGATCATAAGGATGTTAATCGAACTGAAATATGTCCTCTTCAAAACCTTCTCATGTCATGATATTCACCAAATAAAATTCTGCATACAGTATCCCACTCCCTTTAATAAGATCGCAGATATATATATATATAAAAATTAGAATTCAAATCGGAAAGGCTTTTCCTGTTAGGAAGAATTACCAAAAATCGATTTTATTACACTACTTATTTCTGTTTGAATCGATAACTGATTCAGCTCATATGTTCCTCATTACACCTTCTAAACAATGATTTAAAATAGATTTTTAATTTTACAAGTTAAAATGAAAAAAATTGCGCATTTATACAATATTTTTAAACCTTAAGAGCCCAGAATGATAAATATTGATATATTTTACAACCACACGAGGTAATATTAACATTGGGACAATTTTCTTACAGAAATAATGCTCAGGGTTTGTGAATCCTCATTCGCGGTGAAAAAAGGCAACATATATTTTTCTGTAATTAAACTTTTTCGTATAGCATTTACGACTTATTTAATGCAATTAATAGTTACCAATAGTTTTGTACATGCCGAGAGAGATATCTTCCGTTTTATTCAATGTGACATTTATTTCAAATTCATTAAAAAAAATAAAAGCTTTTGCATTCGTTATACAGTTAAGTCAGTGCAGTAGCATATTAATCACTATCATCTATTTAATTATTATTATTCATCCAGATTTATCAATTATGTATTTCAAGAAAAGTAAACGAGGAAATTTTTTTAAAATTTTAGGGGAAAAAAAGCGAACTTTTTGGTTTACAGAAAGCAATTTGCTTAAAAGTATTCAAAAGTTAAAAAAAAAAGCAAACAATGCTTGCAAAATATTGACTGAAGCAATAGTTAAAATGATATAGCACAACTTAGAAAAAAAACCATTTTCATTGCTCGTTTTAATAAGCCTTTACAAGAAACCTAAATTTAAAAAAAAAGAGAGATAAAAAATCATTTTGAAAAATTGAAGTCTAAAATTTTCTTGTTTTAATTGAAAAAAGTGCTGATGCCAATATTTTAGATTGTTAAAAACAATAAAAATAAAACATTTAATTATCGTAAAATTGCTGTTTATCTTTGACAGTAACTGAAAAAAAAAAGAATCTTATTTAATTATATAGTAGTAATATCTTAATGAAAATCTTCTCATATGTAAATATTTATAAGAGGAAGGTGAATAATAAAGAAAAAGAAGTTAGAAAATTGTTAGTCTTTGGGGGAAAAAAACTCACAAAGGTACAATACTATCTTAATCCCTCATTTTGAAAATTGAAATCTTTTTCCAACTATAAAAAATAATTAAAATAAAAAAAAACCTACAGCCACTGATTTCAGCAGTAACAATATTGATAAATCTTATATAGATTTGATTTATTGTAAGAGAAAATTGTGCTATTTTATTGTTTATCTGAAGCATTTCGGGAAATTGGAAAATCGAAACTTTTTTTTTAAAAGAATGTGAAGAAATTAATGACTTTTTTGAAATAGAAAAAAATATCCATTTTATGAAATAATTCAATATATCGTAATTTTTATTTCTATTATACAATCATATTTTTATTTTTCAAAAAACCAAATCTATTTGATTTATAATTTAAAGAATATTTATACGTATGTAATTGAAATATTGCTTTTGGTTGTTAAAAGGAAACGAGTTTTAAAGATTTTCAATATAAATCACGAAAAATTTTAAATACAGGTGCATAAAAATTTGAATTCAAAATAAATATTTTAATGCTTGCATCAACTAGTATTTGTTAAAATTTTAAGTAAGTAATTTGATTAAAAACTTTGAATATGCATGTAATTAATTTTTATTAAAAGAATAAAAAGAAATAATAAAAATGCAGTAGTAAAAATAGTTCAAAATTCAACAACAAAATGATTAAGACACGTGAAATTTGAATCTTACTGATAATAAGGGATGTCAAATAATGCATTGTAATATAAAACAATAAAAAGTCAATTTCTCAAAAAATATTTATTATTTCATGGTAATTGTTTAAATATTTTAAAAACGATTGAAAATTTGATATTAAATATTTTTAATTAATAAGTATTTCGAGTTTCGTGTTTTTATATTCGAGATAATTTCCGCCAACACAAAATGTAAAAATGAACAAATTTATTAACTGAGAGATTAAACTAATTGAACTGAGATTAAATTTTTACAGATATATTATTTTTTTGTTCATTGTCATTTGAAGCATTCGTCAAATGGAAATAATTTATTTGAAAACATTATGACGAAAATAATAACATCCAGTAATTATGTGATTTTTTTTTATTAGATCTTATTTATAACATAAATCCCTTTTAATTTTTTTCTTTTTGAAAATTTTTCCGACTTGCATATTCTTTTAAATACAAGCAAAAAAGGATAGGGATGAATTGACATTATTGTTTAAAAAATACTTTATTTATTATGGAAAACCAATTATATGAATAATAGGGAAAAATTTTTGTAGTTAACGAATTTACTAGATAGAAAGTATTTTTATGTGTCTCTTCGAAATATACCTATGTATAGATTAGTATAAGAATGAAAAAATACTTAAATAATTCAAAACTAAAATAAGCTAGGGGGGTTCAGAAAGTACTTGTATTTGAAGTCAGATAGCATCATTAAGGTAAACTTTTAATACCATTGGGTGCTGCCATCTGTTAAACGGAGCAGAAACAAATTTGACATTGATGAATAAGTTAATTTTGATTTGATAATCATTTCCAGCAAAATCAAAATTTGATTTCTGTTGCGTCGAGTTGTCACCGTCGGTGAGACCTGGATTCCTCATCATGCACCGGAAATCAAGCAAATATAGAAACATTGAGTTGCTTCCGGTGAATCTGTTCCAAAAAAGGTGAAGATGGTCTCATCGACCGGAAAAGTTATGACGAAGAATTTTTGAGGTGTGAAAGGCGTCATGATCACGAAACGAGTAACTGAGACGAAGACATCTATCTCGTTAATCATGATGCTTACTAAAAACAAGCAATTTTTGATGTTACGAGCTGAATCAGACTTTCTAAGGACTTATTGAACAACCCATGTAGGTAGTACTCAGGTTTCGTAACTTTTTGGTTCATGGATAGTGAACGGAATTTCAAATACACAAGAACAAAAAAAAGTTTTTTGTAATATTAATATTTTTTTCAATTCCGTGTATTAACATTAGTGTTATGCGAAAGTTGGACTTGTAGTCTTCCCAGCGTAAAAACTGTTATGGGCGGAAAAAATGTTTTACAGACAATGTTCAGATACGTATGTAATTTCACATAGGTAAAGAGTGAACTTACAACAAATTAAGTTGCAAAAAGGTTGCGAAGTCTCCAAATTTAACTACATTTCTTGATGAATCAAGGGGAACCTTCAAGGGCATTCCTTGCTTGGATTATATGTAAGACCATGCGTATATGCATTTAATATATAGAGAGTATGTAGAGTTTAAGTGTTACAGCGATATTGTGATTTGAATTGCTGTGTTCAATGATTGTACAAAATTTAAATTGGCACAACTGTATATTTTCATGCGAGCATGTTAATTGCTTCCTGTTAAAAAGGAAATATAGTATATTTGCTAGAGATTATCAGCTTAAATTTGGATTTGCTCGGAAAGTGAGTGAGTGAGTATAAAGTTTATTAACGCAAGAGCCAGAAATGACTATGCTGCGCCAAAGATTAAACTGTGGTTTAGACGTGAAATTGAAAAAAAAAAAAAAAAAAAAAAGACAAAAGTGGTTGACAAGAAGGAGGGTCGTAAATAGAGAAGGATCGCTAGGGTATCCCAGGAGTGCGGCACCCGTGTTTACCAAAGATAGTAAACCCCATAGGAAAGAAAAAGATCACTAGGGTGCCTCGGGGTCATGATGCACGTACTTACCTGAAGAAGGCAAGTCCCTGAGGTCTCCTGATATAATCCCCAGGGGCAGGGTGCCCGGCTATACCCCCAGACGCTGGGTACCCATTTTAATCGCCTCTTACGACATGCATGAGCTACAGTGGGACTATTCTGTCATTCCCGGCCACCACACGGGTCATTTGCTCGGAAAGAATTTGCT
>BMAW01064220.1:688335-700758 GCA_019974015.1 Nephila pilipes | reverse complement strand
TATTCCTGCCTTTTCAACCCCTCGCTTATTGGTTGTGTGTGGTTTTGCAGTGTTTCTATACATTCATTCTAATGCTTCTTCTTCCGTCTCTTATTTTTATTTCCCCTTTTCGAATTCGTTTTATCCCGATTAATGTCTAATGAATCGAAAATGGAGATTGGACTTTTATTTGTATACTCTTCTTTTATCACAGAAAATCTCCAGAGAACTCTGTCTTCGTGATCGTTGAATATTTGGTTTCTGAAATGTTTTTATTGTTAAAAACAACAATCTTAATCGTATAAATTTTTCATTTCTGAAAAAGTCTTAATAAATCAACATAAGATTCGGAATAATCGTAAGCTAACCTTTTGAATATGAAATTACTCAACGTATATTTTTCAGATATTTTCGCTCCATATAAAATTACACGAAAAATTTCAACGTTAAATAAAATATATAAAGATAATTTTTAAAAAAAATATGGGATATTCTTATGAGACGTGCAATCAATATTTTAAAATCACGCTAGACTTTTGTTTCACTTTCTATTTTATATTTGTATTGTATTTAAAAGGTTAATTAGTTTTTTCGTCTATGTGTATTGTAAAGGAAGCTTTCATTTTCATTTTGAGAAATATTTGTCCATCGTGGTAAAAAGTGATCCCGGTGGAGAGAATATATTTCGTTTTTACGCAAGATGTTAAACAATTATTCATCTATAAACGTACGATTCAACAATTACTCAATTTGAAAAACCTGAATATGTCGGCGCTGCTGGGGCGCATGACCGGGGCTGGGCGCATCAGTAAACAAATTACTGAAAGGCGGTTGCGCTGACCGTGAACGGGATAACCGGTTTTGAAACGACGTGACGGCCGGGGAGTGACGGGAGCCTGATCCCTAACGGCTCGGCCGTATAGTAGGCGTTAAAGTGGTGCCCGGCAGGTTACCAACCGGTGCTGGGGTGTATCCGGAACCTCGGGGTTTTGCGCTGGCTCGGTGGTACGACCGTCATGTTGCCCCGAACACCCTGATGGATGCTGGCTCTAACAGGTTTACTGTCTTGATGTTACGGTGCCTTGCCTTTCTGTTCTAACGATCATTCTCTGTTTACGACCTCATTAACACGTCGACAGCGATGTTTTCGATTTCATCCCCTGGTGCTGCCGGTTTGATCTTTGACGGCTTTATTAAATTTCTTATTCTTTTGCGTCAATAAACTCATCATCACGCTTTTCAGAACAGATCAGATTTGAAGCTGGGCTCGATCTCTGACAGGCTGTTCACTATGGGCACAAAGCGCACCCGGCGGGCGGTCGGCACGTGCTGCGTGACGGACCGGCCGGACTGGGTTGCCCGTTCGATCGTTGATTTTGGCGATTCAAGTCGGCTGTGACTGGCAAACTCTGCTGCTGAATGAAACCGTAAAGCAGATGCATATGATCAGGCGGGAACAACACCGTAGTTCCCCGCTGGTTAAATCGAAGTATGGGATGAGTTGAACTGCTGACTTTGACTTCGATTTGTTGTGAGTTCTTTACTAATGACAGTCCGTAAAAGTATCTGGTGACCATCTTTTAACAAGGCTGGTACTTTCGCTGCTATTTGATTTTTCGCTGGGAAGACTTACAGGTCAACTGCTGGCATAATGTGTACACGGAATTGAAAAAATGATGACTGACCAAAACTTTAACGACATTTGAAGGACTAATTCATATCAAGCAGAACCAAAGGTCACACGAAGGCACTGGTACTACTACGTAAGGTTGTTCGATAGGTCGCTGAAGACATCTTGGAGTTCGGCTAAACGGCATCAAAAGGAACGGCGTTTTGGCAAAACGTCATGGAATGGCTGAGATGAATATTAACTGGTCTCGATTATAGACAAGTGATCATGACACCTTTCCCCTCAAAAGGACTAACTGAATCAACAACTTTGGTCGATGAGGACAAATATTTCTTGAACGGATTCACTGCGGGCTGGCTTCAAACGACTTTCTATGTTTGGCGTTTCCGGTGACGAATCGGATACTACTGGAACGTTGTTCAGCTCATTTTGAAATCGGAGACTGGGTTGCAGCGGAAGTGTCAGATCAAAGATAACTGCGAACTAATCGGTGTCGGAGTTGTTTCACCTTCAGGTTGTTTTCCGGATGACGACTTTTATTGATGAGTTTACGCTAATGATTCTTATCTTGATCTATAACAGGCTTGCTGATACTACCCCTGGCTTGTTTTAGGTTTTGAATCATTAGGCTTTTTTCTGTATCTTACTTAGACTCTTGTACATGTACTGATAGAGGACATAGCAAATATTGTCATCTAGTAAATTCGTTGTAGATCTAATTTTTACCTATATTCAATAATTGGTTTTCCATAATAAATAAGTATTTTTAAACAATAATGTATAATTTCATCCCTATCCTTTTTGGTTTTGTTGTTTAAAAAGAATATGCAAGTCAGAAAATTTTCAAAGAGAAAATGTAAAAAAGAGTTTACTGTTATAAAGATCATAAAAAATCACAATTACTAGATGTTATTTCGTCTATGTTTCTAACTGACGTATTGCATTGTAATCGCTTCAAATGGACAATAACAAAAATAATATATCTGTAAATTTAATCTCGTTCGAATTAGTTTAATCTCTCTCGGACAGAACGTTTGGGCGTTTTGTGGGCGGAAGGTGTCGGTGAAACTGCGAGCTTTCAGCTGCGCCTCGATTAAGAAAATGTTTGGCTATCAGGACGCCGATGGTTTTAAATGTTAAACTGATTACAAACCAGTAATGTGTTGCGGTCGACTTTTATCGGTTTGCCCATGTTCCTGATGCGTTATTTTGGGCGTCCGCTGACCGTAAAGATTCGGAACTACGTGTCTTAATCGTTTTTTGTTGTTGGTGCGGAACTGTTTTACTGTTGTTTTTGACCATTTTCTTTTTTTATTCTTTGACAAAATTGATTACGGCTGCATCATTCAGGGACTGATCAGGTGCTTTGCTGGGTACAGCTGAGCTGTTCAGTTATTACGAGCGATGCGTGTTATTTTTGGTCAGGACGCAGCTTACTTGTTAAGGTTACTGGTGATTTATATTGGTAATCTTTAAAGGCTTCTTTCGTAACCAAAACTATTATTTCGGTCCATTTTAACAAATGGGCTAACTTGGAGATATGAATCAGACCAGTTGGGACTTGAAAAACAAAAAACAACAGATTGTATGACTTAAGAAATAGATTACGACCTGGAATGATTCATTTCATGGAGCATATTTTTTGCTGTTTCAAAGATCGTGATTTCTTTCACGTTGGCAAAAAAAAGGTTTCGTTTTGATTTCCCATGATAGTGATAAAACAACATGATTTACTATAACACGATAGATCAGATCTATATGGATTTATCGGCTGACCGTTACAACAGTCAGTGACATGGGTTTTCTTGATTTTGGTGTTGCATGATTGGAAGATTTCGATTTTCAAGATGAAGGGATGAATGGCTGTTAACATTTGAAAACGGAGTTTTTCCCCAAAGTTAACTGATTTTCTAACTTCTTTATTTTATTGATACATTTCTTTTTTATAGTATGACACACATATGAAGATTTTCATTAAGATATTACTACTATATGAATGAAGCTCATTCTTTTTTTTCGATTACTCAATCAGATAGTAACTGATTTTACGACCAAATGTTTAATTTTTGTTAGCAAAAAAAAATGACTTCATTGTTAAGTCTACAAACACAAACTGTGTGGCCCAATTTCCTTTTCTCTTGGTATGGTTCAGATTGGTCCATTAGAAACCAAAGAGGGAAATCAGTTGGAGAAAAAGGGGAAAAAAGACAAATAAAATAAACAAAGTAGGGAAAATGAAAGAAAAAAACCCATAACATTGTAGAAGAAGAGGAGAGTTTTTTTCCCTCAACCCATTTCCCCCTTTTGTGAAAAATAAAAGAAACAAGGGCCTCGAAATGAAAAGAAAGAAAAAGAACATTTAGTTAGTGGAAGAAAATTGCAGAACGAGAGTTAGTAACCTTCAAAATCTTTCTCAGCATTTTTGGTGATCTATGGTTTGTTTATTTGCTACTTTTTTTGCTTCTGTCGTACGGACCAAATGATTACGGGGTCCTCTACCATCTTCTAAAACCTCTTCAACAAGACAACAACCGTTCGATTCTCTTTTTTTCCCTCCCTTCTCCTTTGTTTTCTGTTTTTCGATTATTTTTTTCAGTCACAGAACAAAACGGTCGATTCCTGTGGTATTCATTTTTTCCCCTTCCTTTTTCATTTAGCGTAAAGTTTAGGGGTGGTTGCTACGACTTCATCAACTAATTAGAGGCTATTAATCCAGTAATTTACCTTTTTTACAAAGAAGTTTTAGAGAGACTTATGCTGCGCAAAGAGCCAAATAAAAACGGATAATTCTTATGCGTGTTAGAGTATGTTTAATATTGTACATTGTTGTTATCATTACTTTAATACTTTGTTGCACATATTTTATAATTCCTAAGCGTTGCTTATTGTTACATGGTTTATATATTAGTAAAAGGAGCAATTATGATCCATAAATTGGTTTATACTTGCGCTGAGTTGAGATTTATTTTAGTTTTCTCAGTTACCACCTCTACTGGTACAGAGATTTCATTGGGTCGAAAAGGTGATGCCGATGTTGATGAAAAAATAAAACATATCAGATTAATTACCATAATTATGCAGCCCCTTTTCAATATAACAGAGGCGTATGTAAGGGAGGAGTTCCATGGAATGAGGATCCTCAAACGATTATTAAAATTATGTAAACACTTTTAATGCTTTTCCAACTACGATTCAACTACGTTTCCATACTTTTCCAACTACGATTCAACTACGTTTCCATACTTTTCCAACTACGATCCAACGATTTTCTCCAAAAAATAAGCGTACATTATATATATATATATATCACAAGAATGGTTCTATACTACTAATGACTGCTGAATCAGATGTTGATAGTCGAATGCATAAGACTCATCGCAGAAGACAATTGATCACCAAATATAAGATAATTATTCAAAAATTCAACGTATTTTTGCATAGGATTTATTAATAATAAGTGAAAAATATAAGAATAACAACAAATTTTAATACTGGCTAAAACAAACGGAAAATACAAACGGCTTCGTATATGTCCCGTTGGAAAGAAATACATCATACGATACAATAATGAAGATTAGATTCTTTTAATCTAACGGAAGCTCTCAAATAGGACATTTGGTTTAGAAGAAATTTTTCCCTAATACTAATTTTTACCTTTTGATAATTCAAAATAAAATTGGATAAATTGTTAATGAACTAATATTCTAAATATCACGCTTCTTTTTGTACAGAAGCATTCATAAAATCCATTATTCAAAAAAACATGTTTCACCAGAAACTAATTGAAAGTAGCATATTTTTGTTATAAGTAAAATTGAACCAATAAAATAGGTCAGAAATAATTTTGAATTTAACAGAGAAAAATGAAAATAAATGAAAAAAAAAAAAAAAAATTCATTTTAATTTAAGTAATTTTACATTATCATATTTTTTTTAAAAAAGGAACTAAGAAATATAAAATCGCATGCATAAAAATAAATATTCCAAAAAATACGGTTATTTTTTGGAAATAGTTGTTCTCATCTGACACTGAATCACTGAAAGTAACAGAAAATATTAAACAATATAAATTAATTAAAACAATCTTAAAACATATAAAGAAAGAAAATTTAATTAAATATTAATAAAACATTCTTCCTGAATGTAATTACTTTTAAGAAATGCTTTCTAGTCACTTTATTGACATTTCCCCCACATCACATTGTTTTATTTACCCTTAAGAAAAACAAGAAAGTTAATAAGCTGCTATTCCACTCAAAAAAGGAGAACAACGGCACTGTTAATGACTTACAATCTTTACAAACTTTTGTCAGTTTAGTCGCTATATTGTTTGCAATATTTAAGCCTATCCCTTTTCTCTAACAAATCGAATAAATAACAGAATACCTCATTTTCTCAGTAAAGCACACATTTTCTCACCTTCCCCAAACGATAATAGGTGTTACACAATGGGGGGGGGGGGAAGGTATAAAAGAAAAAAGCAAAGAAAGAAATAATAACTCGATTCATCCCCACAAAAATCTCGGAACCATGTCCATCTTCACGAGGATGGGCGGATTGAATCCAGGAAAATCGCAAACGATCAATACGAAGCTCATTTGCAGAGGCATTTTAATACCGGGAAAAAGAAGACCCGATACCTCCCCCCTCTCTATCGCAACCACCCCCCTTTACCAAAGCAATAATTAAGCAAGGTGACAGACGTTCTGTGGTGTGGTTAAAGCCCCGCTAATGAGTAAGCTTCACTTCGCCATCTGGAATCTTCGAAAGATCCTCTCTCGCCCACCCCTTGGTCCACCCTCCCTCTCCCCTTCTCGTTCTAATTTGCCACAAAACAACAGCTTGAGCTGCGTGTTTATACGGGATATCTTACGTCGTCTAATTTGGGGCCTTTTAAAGGGCGTACGTAAAAGAGTGAGAAGTGAGAAAAAAATGTTTAGAAAAGAATTCCAAAATGATAGGTAGCATCTAAAGGTTTCATACACCCCCTACCACGCATCGTAAGGGGAATGGATGTCTTGACGATTTTTGTTTGGTCTTTAGTAATCAAGCAAGTTTTAACTCACTTAGAGAGCGATGCAAGATCATTAAGACGAATGTTAAGGCTTTTTTTTTATTTCCCTGTCCCAAAAAGGGCGCTTATTAAAGAGATTATTTTTTCTTAATCTTTACTGAAATGCTTTAGCTTTCAAAGAGTTGTTATATATAGTTCTTTTTTTCCTTCTTCATCATCCTGTTGTTGTTGTTGTTACTGTCTTCCTCCCTCCCTTACCATCAGTTTTCCCGGGCAAATTAAAAGTAGCTTAACATGAGAGAAAATTCAGGTGTGAGAAACGTTAAGGTATCTCGCTAGTCATTGGCAAGGAAACAAATTAAGAAAAGCACCATCAGTTTTTTTCCCCTCGTTCTTCGGTTTTTCCAAAGTGTTAATATATATATTTTCCACCTCGATTTCTAGAAAAGTATCTAATCAAAGTCGAACAAAGCAACGCAAACTATGAAAAAGTAATCGTGCAGTCTAACTTCGAATTCTCAAAGACGGATTTCGTGTGCAAACATACACGACGAGAAAGTTTTTGAACATAAATATCACTCTACGAACTAAAAAATTATTTTTAATGATTACGAATTCTTTTCTTTTATGTACTGAAGAAACGAAATACGTCCATTTATGGTATAGTTATGAATGAAGTTAAATTTTGTATCGCATGCTCCTTCGCATGAGAATTGTTAATAGATTAAAAAAATAAACAGAAGTAGAAATCACGCAAAATTTTGTTTAAACACGCAACGTTGTTAACTTAGGAAGTATTAACCATTAAAGTGACTGGGGAGAAAAAAGGTCCACCTTTAACTATAGAAGGTTTTGCTTAAATTTAGAAGCATTGAAAATGTGTGTCAAATTATAACTAATGTATAAACGTTTAATCAATAAATAAGAAATGATTGAAATAAACTAATAGTTTTTTGGTAAACAATAAAACTGTGACAGACAGATACTTTGGAAATAACAAAAAAAAAAAATGCTTTGGACCATCTTTTTGAAACCCAAGAAATCATGTAAAAGAAATCAAGTAAACCTCAGGTTTTGTATAAAATATAGAATAAAAAGCTGTTTGCTAAAAGTTTAAATGTATGGAGTTAAACTATAATGTAAAAAAATTAGAATATTTAGGTTGGGGATTTGCCCTAATCAAGTCAATAACAAAGTCGAAATGTCAATCACATCATGATTTAAAACGTTTGAAGCAAACAAAATAAAAACCAAAATATTCAAACAAGACGTGTCTCACAGTCAAAAGGCAAACGCAGAGAGATTGTTCCTTCTCGTCGCTCTCAGAAACACACTATTGGCGAAGGACCTCAAACTGAGTTGGCACTCCCCTCACCAAATTTCCACATAGCGTCATGGGAAGAATTAGGACCTCGACCAGACTTAATGTGCATCAACTCCGCTTCACTGCAACTCTTCAGTAGCATTTGGGTTCGATCCCACGACTCGACGAAAACACCACCGACCGCAAATCCGAGACCTTGACCACTATGCCACCACAAACATGGCAAACACAATGATTACTCATAAGGAGTCTCGTGCGTCCAATTCGTAGATGTATTAAATGGCGTATTGTCTTCTACAAGATTATGGATGATAGGTTTCACATGATTAAGTTTATTGTCTTCCCAGTGATTATAGATATCTGTTTTAATACATTTTACTACATTGCAATATGGAATGGTAGATATTACACTAGATACAAATTTAGCAACAATGTCGACTGTTTCGTCGTCATTGATTCGCGCGTGGTAAAATATCCAATAGAACAACTATCGGATATTTTGAGATTTTAGGATTTGCAGCATTAACTTTGAGGGGTCAGCGATCGACAGATGAGATGAATAATTTGGGTGATTTGATGATTACAATACCCTCACGGAATCTGCGCGTATGATGAAATTTTCTTTAAATCGACTTGATAAACTGTCTAACGCCTAGTGAAAGGCAGCTTATTATTAAAATAATAACAGATTTAAATTAAAAGTTGTTGTTCAGTTACAGCGGGAGAGCTACTGAGTACTTCCAGGTGGTGCAACTGAGAGCTTCACCGAAAGGGAAAAAATGCAATAAGAGAGTGAGTGCAGGAATATTCAGGTTTATAGCGTTGGAGCCAAATATGGCTCGGCTGCGCTAAACAATATGTATATGGGATTTAGGTGCTTGAAAAAAATGGGGGAAAAAAGGTAAAAAATAGTTGAAAGAATAAGTGCGAAAATAGAGAAGAATCGCTAGGGTATCCCGGGGTCGAATTTTCCCGTGTTTACCAAAAACAGTAAACTTCATGGGAAAGTCGACATAATTAGGGTACGTCGGGCTCAAGATGCCCGTACGAACCAAAAGATGGTAAGCATCTAAGGGGTGTAATATGAGAGAAGGTTCGTAGTAAGAAGTGAGATGGTAAAAAGATGTGCAGACAAAATAATGCTTACATTGTGGATCGGACTTAAATACTTCTACAAAATCGAAACGAGAGAGGAATAAAATTATATTCCCTCCCAACTAAACAGTTGTATTTTGTGTCAACAAGTAATTCTTTGATTTAAATCTTTATTTCGAACAAGAAAACGGAACAGATACATTTAAAATCATAACTGAAATTTTTACTTAATCAAATTATGCAAATCGATGATTAAAATTCATTTTTAAAATAATTAACATTTATAACCACATCACCTAAAACTTTAAAAAAAAATAGTTACGCATTTCTGTAACTAAAAGTCACATCTTCATTGAACTGTTCATAATATTTGAGAAAATATTCTGGTAATTAATTTTAAAGTAAATAAATCAAGAAACTTTTAGTTTGGTAATATTTTATGTTAATTCTAGCCTAACAGTTCCACAAATATCTCAGAATGAACATAGTCTTAATATACGAATTGAAAAAAAAAAAAAAAAAAAAAACATTTCAAAAAAGTTATCTGCAAAGTTTTTTCTAAGAACAGATTTAGGCAGCCAAGGTGCACTTCTTTTTATAATCATTATTAAGTTACTCAATTAAATATAAGAATTAAAGTAAACGATTAAATATCGAGAAATGGACTACAGTAAACTTTTCCGATATCAAAATTAAGGGAAACGATAAATTATTAAATTGAATATTATATCAGCTACATATTATTAAAATTAAAGTAAACGATATATTATTAAATTAAATATTATATCCCTTAATTATAATTAAACTTAAAGCAAACGATAAATTATTAAATTGAATATATTTAAGCTAAATGTAATTAAAATTGAAGCAAACGATAAAAAATTGAAAAGTGATCTAGTAGGCCAAAATTGATCCAACTAAAACAATAGCCCGTTGGGTGTCTAATTAATTGTCTATTTTGAATCGAGGATGTCTTACCTCTGCTGGTGGTTTTCCGGCATGAGATTCGCACATGAGTTCAACTGTCATTCCAGCAGTCGTTCGAAGAAAATCGCCCTGGACTATCTTCGGTGGTTCTGGGGGAACTGTAATAAAAAAGGAGAGAAATTAACACTCAGTATGAATCAGTTATGACATCACAAACACTAACTACCATCAATGGATTGCTACCATCAATGGATTGATTAACCTCAGCCCAGAAAAACTTACAGCCTGCGGCTCTCAAAGAGTGAAATGAAGTGAAGGGAATATATAGGTTTACTGGCAATCTGTCTATGTTGCACCAAAAAAATGTGTATCTCTGATCTAGACATGGGGGTGGAAGAACGGTAAAAAGTGGTTGACAAGAAGGAAGGTCGAAAATAGAGAAGGATACCCCGGGGTAGCGCGTCACCTGTGTTTACCAAAGACAATAAACTGCATGGGAAAGAAAAAGATCACTAGAGTTTCTAGATTCTAATAGCGTCTTGCAACAAGAGTGCAACCAGCTGCTCGACACTCTTTGAGGCCCAGACAACGTAACATGTGAAAAATATGTACTCGAAATATCGTAACCTAATTTTTAAAATTTCCAACTATTCAAAATTACGGTATTTTAACGAATCAAAACATTCGTTAATGAAGAATCTCTAGTCGTTTTGAATCGTCGCTCCACTTCCACCTGCAGTAACAATGAATAAGATAAAATAATACCCACTACCCCATTAGTCTTTAACAATCTAACTTATTATTAGATATCCACTTTCTGAGAACAAGAAGAATGAGTTTGTTTATGTCAAACTTATTAATTTGTGCAGTTGTTCCGAGTCCGATAAGTTAATGTTCAAAGAAAAAATATTGATTATTTTTTCAAATAATATTGTTAACGATTTCTCATCCATTTTAGGCCTTCGCATTCAGTGTCTGTATCAAAAACAAGTGGTAGTTACCCTGCTCTTGCACAAAATATTGGTTAAAGATAAAGATATCAAGCAATAAAGACTAAACCCCATTGAAAATATGTTAGAAGAAACTAAAATGATTTATTGCTAGCCAACGCTGGATAGTTAAAGTTATTCTCTCTCGAATCCCAAATTCACTTATCAATTCTAAGTAACTTATTAATTCTAACTAATAAATTCTTAGTTTACCAATTCACTTGTATAACTCAATCAGTTCACAACAGTTGATTCTTATCCTAATACTTCTAATATAAAACCCGTTTCAGCCCACCAAACTAATAGAAGAGTTTCAATCCAAATATAACAATTCTATGTCACAAGTCGTTATTCTCTATATTTCTTTCCCCCATTAATTGTATTTCATTTATCTATCCTTATCTCTTTTTTTATAACCACTTCACTTCTGTCTTTGATTTACCTAATCACGTTTCATTTTGGTTGGGAAGAAATTGTGATTCTATGCAATTCAAATTTCTATAAAGTCCCCGATGTTATTGAAGAGAAAATAGATAATAGCCCAACGTCACAGTTCCCCTAAACGAAAAATGGCCGAGAAACATTCAGTATTTCTAAGAAAAATGGGAATTTCAGTATTTTTGCAGTGAAATGAAGTATAAAATAATTTGATTGATATGTTTTAATGCAATAGGTGCACAAAATATATATTACATAAAACACTGTTGTGAACAAATAAACACTACAACACAACTAACAAGGAACTGTATTCTTCTACCGAAGTTAAAACACCAGGAAAAGAAAAACCATTACCGTAATTACATATAGTGCAGTCTGTGTAGTTTTTTCTTGTTAGAAAGCGACCCATACTTGGAAATGAGTTTGATACCGCTACCCTAGCACAGCATAGAAATTATTAAGCTTGCTTCTACTTACGAGAGAATCAATACCAACCCAAATTTCAGACAAGCCGGAACGCATTAATCCTTTACTATATTAAATTCAACATGGAAGCTCTGGTAATCCTTGTGAGGAATCTATTCTAAACAACACCGCCGTAATAATTTCAGTGGCAAAGACAGGCACACGTGTAGGAATTGAATCAGTGCGATGGCACCAGAGCTGGAGAGAGAGCCAACCCACTTTAGAGCAAATCATATCACAACCTAGTAATCAAATACACACAGGCGATGCAATAGTTATGGAATAAGTAGCAAGTAAACCTACCGAAGTTAAATTGTTTCGACATGCGTTTCCATTAGTAAGGGATAGATATGTAGCGGGTTCCGAAGTAAAGGTTAATAAGTTTTTATGTAAAATTCAAGAATGATTAAAAAAAAATCACAGATATCCACATTCATTGACTAGGTAAAAAAAATCAGACTTCCTTATTAAATCACGGGGTAAAAAAATCAGATTTTCTTATTCAATCACGGGGTAAAAAAATCAGATTTTCTTATTCAATCACGGGGTAAAAAAAATCAGA